>CAUYPK010037009.1:0-64016 GCA_963574355.1 Loris lydekkerianus | reverse complement strand
TGTATGGTGGTCAGCGGCTGGTGCGATTCACTATAACTTTCTGCAACCAGGCCAAACCATCACAGCAGAGTCCTATTGTGAGGAAATCGACGAAATGTACCGAAAATTGCATCAGCAGCAGCCAGCACTGGTCAACAGAAGAGGTCCGATCCTGCTCCACGACAACGCCCGGCCCCACGTCTCACAAATCACTGTCTGAAAATTAAAGGAATTGAGCGTCGAAGTTCTGCCCCACCCACCATACTCCCCAGACCTCTCGCCAACCGACTACCATCTTTTCAAGCACTTCGATAACTTTCTCACCGGTAGAACCTTTGCCAATCAGGATCTAGCAAAAACAGCCTTCGTTGACTTCATCAAATCCCCAGCACCCAATTTTTATGCTGACGAAATTGATCGGCTTGTGTTACGTTGGAAAAGTGCACTGATTCAAATGGCGCTTACTTCGATTAAATTGAATAAATATTCACTGAGATATTACAGTTTAAAGTAGACTCATAAAAACGGACAAAACTTTTGAAATAACCTAAATATTAGTTAGCTGAGATGTTAGTGTCAGCCGTCTCTGACTTCAATCTCTCTTTTTTTTCACCAAAGACTCTCACTGTCTCTTTTTGAGTCCTACTCCTATTTTTCTGACTATTCTATCATGGATTATGTTGAGACATCTTATTTATATGTTTCAAGGATTCTAAATCAGATATATTACATGTATAAATTATTTGTGGATAGATTAGTATTAGGCCAGCGTAAGTTATATGGCATCTTCCACATTAACAAATGGATTATATCATCTGCTTTTCACAGTAGTCTTTACACACTTATTCTATTTTGAATGAAATAATATTGATATTCAGAAATATTATAGTAGCAGTCTAAGATTACTCCAGAAATGGAAGAACTGAGATAAGTACAACTACTTCATTAAGACAGACTGTTATTTTTGGTCAGAGCAATTTAACTTTTAGTTACTTAAGATCCCGGTGTCCTGAGTGTGTTTTGTTTTAATCTTTTAACTTTGAGATAGTGGTTAGCTCACCATAATATCAGTATGTTATTTTAATCATCATTCAAATCCTAATATTGGTTTCTTTTTTGAAAAGCATTTATTTTGTTTTTAATAAGGACTAACATTACTTTCTTTTAGACAAAAAAAATACATTTTTTGAATATAGATACAGTTCATTTAAATAACATTTTATGTTAAATTAGTTAAATTGTGTGTACATTTATTATTTTGACAGTTTCTTTAATTTTTTTCAGCTTAATGTAAACAGTTCTGATTCATTGGTTTCCACATTAAATAAGAGTGAGAGTATTTTCAGTCCATCATATGATACAGCACAATTTGGAACATCATTTGAAAGATTAAACAGGTAAGCAGAGATGTTAAAGGCAGTAAAAAAAACTGTAGTATTCTATATTTGCAATTATTAATTTGATTTTAAGAGACACATGGAAATATTAACAACCTAACTAATACTTACAGGAAAAAAAATTACTAAGTAAAATGTATCACTTAATGTTTTTGGTTTTTTTTTTGAGATAGAGTCTTACTTTGTCACCCTTGGTAGAGTGCCATGGCGTCACATCTCACAGTAACCTTAAACTCTTGGGCTTAAGCAATTCTCTTGCCTCAGCCTCCCCAGTAGCTGGGACTACAGGTGCCCACCACAATGCCTGGCTATTTAGAGATGAGGTCTCTCTCTGGTTCAGGCTGGTCTCGAACGTGTGACCTCAGGTGATCCCCCTGCATTGGCCTCCCAGAGTGCTATGATTATAGGCGTGAGCCACCATGCCTGGCCCTGTATTACTTAATTAAAATAATTAAGTAATTAATTTCTAACTTATACATTTATCTTTCATTTATTCAATTTAAAAGTAATGTAGACAAAAGTATTATGCACATTTTGTAATTTTCATGAATTTTTTTTTTTTTTTGCCTTATAAAATCCTGATTTTTTTCATGTTTAGGAAGTTCAGCAGAATCCCACTTTTATTTTCTAGATGTTTTTATATACAGTAGTTCCCCTTTATCCACAGGGGATATGTTCCAGGACTCCTAGTGGATGCCCAAAACTCCCACAGACAGTATTGAAACCAATATATGCTATGTTTTTTTCCTATGTGTACATACCTATGATAAAGTTGGACTTATAAATTAAGCACAGTAAGAGATTATCTTTGATTAGTAATATAATAGAAGAGTATACTATAATAAATGTTATGTGAACGTGGTCTTTCAGTATTTGTCTCTTTCTCTTTCTTTTTCTTTCCCTCTTAATATCATACTGTATCACCTATTTTTGGACCAAGGATGACTGTGGGTACCTGAAATCATGGAAAGTGAAACTGTGGTTACTGGAGGAATACTGGAAACCAGGGGCATCCACCTTTTGGCTTCTCTGGGCCACACATTAAATACACAAACACTAATTTAAGCTGATTAATTTAACCTTTTTTAAGCAAAAAAAAAAAAGGTCTGTGCATAATTTTTGTGTTACTTGCCACCACAGATAAGCAAAAAAATGTCCTCACATAATAATCCTAATTAGGAAATGGCCTGTTCAGAGAGTCTCTTAAAATCATTTGTATTCTGCTTTTAGTTTCGCCTGTACCCATTCTAAGATGCACTGTAGGTTTGGCCCAACCCTGGGATACTGCAAAGGCAGTCCTAAGAGGGAAATTTATAGCACTGCAAGCCTTCCTCAAGGAAAAGAATGTGTATATATTTTAAAAAAGGAAAAAACTGCGTTAAAATTGTAATCTCAAGTCACATTTGACTTCTGCAATTACAAGAGATATAAGATACAGTATACAAGATAATAAACATTATCAGTATATTTTGAGTATTACCATTTTAATATAGTTTTTTCTTTTCTTAAATTGAAGGCATAATACTCTTCACAGTAGCATAAAAGAAAGTGAAACACCTTGAAATATACAAAATAAAGGATGTGAAGGATCTCTACAGAGAGAACTATGTAACATTCAGAAAAGAAATAGAGGATGTTAACAAATAGAACTTACCATGTTCATAGCTGTGAAGAATCAAAATTGTTAAAATGTATATAATATGTATAGACATCTAAAGATTTAACTCAATCCCCATTAAAATACCAACGTCGTACTTTAAAATTTTTGAAAAAATAGTTGTTTGTTACGTATAGTACTAGGAAAAAATACCAAATACCCAAATACCCAAATGCCAAAAAATACCCAAGTACCAACACAACTCTACGAAATAAGGACAAATCTGGAGGCATCACATTACCAGATCTCAGGTTATACTACAAGTCTGTAGTGATCAAAACAGCATGGTATTGCCTGCATTAGAATACAGCATAGACCAGATGTTATGATTTCATTTTCATTTAGTTCAAAATACTTTCTTTTTCTTTTTTTTTTGAGACAGAGTCTCATTTTGTTGCCCTTGGTAGAGTGCTGGGACGTCACAGCTCACAGCTACCTCCAGCTCTTGGGCTTAGGCCTCTCTTGCCTCAGCCTCCCAAGTAACTGGGACTACAGGCGCTCACCACAATGTTTTGTTGCAGTTTGGTTGGGGTCGGGTTCGAACCCGCCACCCTCGGTATATGGGGCCAGCTCCTACTCCCTGTGCCACAGGCGTTGCCCTCAAAATATTTTCTTATTTTTCTTTTTTGTTCTTCTTCAGTCCATGGTTTATTTAAGAATTTTTTATTGGTTTCCAGAAACCTCAAGACTTTCCTATTTTTTTCTGAATTAACTCCATTACTCTATATAATTTCATGCTTTCAAATTTATTAAGACTTATATTGTGGCCAGGGTTATGGTTTACTTTTAATATGAAAACTATATGGGTGGGTTTAAATCTGTTCTTTTGCTATTTTTATTTGTCCCATGTAGCCTTTATTCCCTTTCTTTCTTTTCTACCTTTATTTGGTTTAAATATTTTCATGACATCATTTGATTTCTTTCGTTGGTTTATTAGCTCTTAAGTCCATTATGTTTTTATGGATTAGTTGCTTTAGAGATTATAAGATATAGCTTAATTTGTTACTCTTTTCATATATTGTACCATTTCAATTAGAAGAATCCTACAATAATATACTTTTCTTTCTCCCCTTAGCAATTGTGTTGTTATATTCTATGTTTCCCTTATGTATATATCATAAACTCAATAATACATTGTCATTTTTGCTTTAAAGAGAGTTAAATGAAAACCCATGTTGTTACATTTAATAATAATAAATATATTATTTTTAATGATCTTCATTATTTTGTGTAGATCTAGATTTCTACCTGGTGACATTTTCCTTCTGTCTGAAAGACTTTCCTTAACATTTCTTATGGTCTGCTGTGATTAATGCTGTCATCTTTGGTATGTTGATTGTGCTCCTATTTTTGAAAGATGTCTTTTGACTTGGCATTGTTTCCAACTAGAAGTTTTCCTATCATTTCTATCTTAATGTCTATACAATATATAATTTTTCTCCATTTTTGTGATTTATCTATCATGACTTTTCTACCATTGATTTCCATCATTTGGTTAGGATGTTCCTTTTCTTTCTTTTTCTTTTCTTTTCTTTTTTTTTTTGAGACAGAGCCTCAAGCTGTTGCCCTACGTAGAGCACTATGGCATCATAGCTCACAGCAACCTCCAGCTCCTGGGTTTAAGCGATTCTTTTGCCTTAGCCTCCCAAGTAGCTGGGACTACAGGCACTTGCCACAATGTTTCTTGCATTTCAGCTTTGTTACTTTCTTGGACTTAACTATTTTTTTTTTTTCAATTTTGGAGAAATTCCAGCCATTATTTCTTCAGATATTTTTCTGATGTCTCCTTCCACTTTAAGGACTGAAAGTAGTAAATTAGTTTACTTCAACTTTTGTCTGACGCTCTATGTCCTTTTTTAACAGTCTTTTTTCCTTCATTATTTCACTCATATAGATTATATTGCTGTATGTTCAAATTCACTAATTGTATCTCCTTTGTTAGCTAATCTGCCAATAATCCTATTTAGTGTACTTTTCAAATTTTGAAGTTTAACTCTTTATATCTTCCATACTTATCTATTAAACATGCTCAGCCTTTCTTGTATCTTCTTGAATGTATAGAATATCGTTATGATAGCTCTTTTAATGTTTTGTGTATGAATTCCATCATCTATGTCATTTCTTGGCCTGTTTCTAATAATTGATTTTTCTGCTCATTGCTATTTTCTGCTTTTGCATTGTAATTTTGTTTGGATTCTATACATTGTGAGTTTTATTTTTTTGGTTGCTGGACATTTTTGTTTAGCTGGGCGCTGCAGCCAGCCTGTAATCCCAGCAGCTTCAGGAGGCTGTGGCAGTCTGAGGTTGCAGTGAGTTATGACACCATTGCACTCTGCTCAGCGGCATAGGGTGGGGCTCTGTCTCAACAACAACAACAACAACAAAATAATATGATCTCTTTGAGGTTTGCTTTTAACTGTTATTAAATAGGACCAATAAACTTTCAGTCTATGGCTAATTTTGCCTCACTGCTAAGGGAGTACCCTTCTGAGTACTTTCTTGATTCCCTTGAGTTATGAGGTTTTCTGCTCTGGCGGGTGAAAACACAAAATTTTTCCAGCCCTGTGTAATCTGGAATTGTCCTATTTTCTTATCTTGGGTGGTAGTTTTCACTGTTTTAGGTAATTACTTCACATGCTTGTGGTGAAGAAGAACCATCTGTAGATCTCTGGAGCTTTCTCTTTAATGTACTCTCCTTTGTGGTGTTCTGCCTGTGAACTTTATCCTCTGTAATCTCCCTGGACCCCGAGCTCAGCTGGGCTCCAATTAGGTTTCTCCTCTCTATGTTGTGGCTTGGATATTCTCTCCAGACAGTAAGCTAGGAGCAATTATAGACTTCTCATTTGTTTTCTCTTTCTCAGGGATCATTATCTTACTTCACTTGGTATCCCATGTCTGCAAACTGTTGTCTCGTGTATTTTGTCCAATTTATAATTAGTTGGGTAAATCTGATCCCGCTTATTTCAGTTGTTCAGATTAAAATCTTGAAATTCTTCTTTGCCCAGGAGTCACAATGATGATATTTTCCAAGTCAAAAGCAAATCAAATCAATTTTATTGTTGTACATAGAACCTTTAGATGATTTCTTATTATTCTTTTAAAAAATAAGGCTATGCATAATCTAGCCCCTTTTGTACCTTTTAGCCTTTGGTCGTTAAGTTTTCCACTGATTCTATTCTAGCTTTGCTCTTCTTTTTCTCAAACATGCTGCCTTACATTTGTGGTTATTATTTTATCTCCCTGCAATGTGCTTATGCTTTTCTTCAGATATATATTTAACTATTCTGTATCCTTAGCTCATTCATCACATCCTCACTAGGGGGTTTCCTCAAATAAGACCTCCGACACAAAACTACACATCTGATCTTTTGGCATCTGCAATTACCTTGACTTTTTGTTTACTTCATTATTATCTTTTATACTTATTGATGCTTAATTATCTCGTTCATTTATTATTCATTTATTATCTTCCTTCACGAGAATATAAGCTCTAGTATCTCCCTGCTACATACATAGGTGGCATACCTTAAATGTTTGTTGATCCACCAAGAGACTCCTAGAATTGATAAATAAATTCAGCAAAGTCTCAGGTTACAACATCAATGCACACAAACCAGTAGCATTTCTATACACCAATAGCAGTCAAACGGAGAGTCAAATCAAAGACTCAATACCATTCAGAATACCTACAAAGAAAACAAAATACCTAGGAATATACCTAGCCAAGGAAGAGAAAGATTTCTGTAAGGAGAATTATAAAACACTGACAAAAGAAACTGGAAATGATAGAAACAAATGAGAAAACAGATCATGCTCATAAATTAGTTAAAATGTCCATACTACCCTAAGTGGTTTATAAGTCAATGAAATCCCCATCAAAACACTAAAGTCACATTTCACAGATTTAGAAAAAATGCTGTTCTTTGTTTGGAAGCAGAAAAGAGCCCAAATAGCCAAGCAATCTTAAGCAAAAAGAATAAATCTGGTGACATCACATAGCTAGACTTCAAATTATACCACAAGGCTTTAGTAACCAAAACAGCATGGTTTTTGGTACAAAAATAGGGACATAAACCAATGGAACAGAACAGAGAACCCAGATATAAAACCATGCACCTACAGCCCACTGATCTTTGACAAAGAAGACAACAATGTACACTGGGGAAAAGAAGCCCTATTCGCTAAATGGTGCTGGGAAATTGGATTGCCACATGCAGAAGAATGAAACAAGATCCCTATTTCCCACCATGCACAAAAATTAACTCAAGATGGATAAAAGACTTAAATGTAAGGCATGGAATCTTAAGAATTCTAAGAGAAGATGTAAGGAAAGCTCTTCTACATATTGGCCTAGGCCAAGAATTTATAACTAAGACTCCAATGGCAATTACAGCAATAATAAAAATAAATGCATTTGATTAAATTAACACTTCTGCATAGCAAAGGAAGCGATCAGCAGGCTAAATAGACAACCTACACAACAGGAGAAAACATTTGTACACTATCCAATAAAGAGCTAATATCCAGAATCTACAGAGAACTCAAGCAACTCAGCAATAAAAAAAGATAAACTGTCCCCTTAAAATTGGGCAGAAGACATGAAGGAAAATAGGCAAATGGCTAACCTAGATATGAAAAATGCTAACTATTACTAATCACCAGGGAAATGTAAATTAAAACTTTATCCCTGATAGAATGGCTTACTAAGATGTCCGACAACAATAGATGCTGGCAAGGATACAGAGTGAAAGGAATGCTATCACACTGTTGGTAGGACTGTAAATAAGTACAACCTCTATGCAAAACAGTATGGAGATTTGTAATAGAACTGAAAGTAGACCTACCATTCGATCCAGCAATCCCGCTACTGGATATCTACTGAAAGAAAAAAAAGTCATTTTATAAAAAATACACCTGAAGCACAATTCACAGTTGCAAAGATGTGGATTCAACCCAGGTGCCTGTCAATTCATGTGGGCTAATGAAATGTGGTATATGTATACTATATACTATTCAGCAATAAAAAGGGCTACACTAATGCCTTTATAGCAATTTGAATGGAACAGGAAGTCATTATCCTAAGTGAAGTATCTCAAAAATGGAGATACAACATGAATTCTCTCTTAAATTAGAATAACCACTGAGAATATATGTGCACAGAGGGAAGTCACTGGAAATCAAGCAGGGTAGGGGGTTAGAAGGAGAGGGGTATAATGGGCAAAATGAACGCTGTTTGAGTGATTCACACACTTAATAGCCCCGACTCAAGCATTACAAAAGCCATTCATTTAACAAAAACATTTGTACCCTCTTAATATTTTGAAATAAAATGAAAAATTATTGAATACTCATAAAAGACTCATTTTGATAATGATTTATCCCTATTTTAGTACATAATTTTTAATAAATTTTACATTAAATTATTATAGAATGGGTTGATTTATTTTAATAAGATTTTAGTTTTTACCGTCATTTCTCTGATTTTTTATTTATTTATTAAATCACAGCTGGATACATTAATGCGATCATGAGGCACCATACACTAGTTTTGTAGACCGTTTGACACATTTTCATCACCCTGGTTAACATAGCCTTCCTGGCATTTTCTTAGTTATTGTGTTAAGACATTTATATACTAAATTTACTAAGTTTCACATGTACCCTTATAAGATGCACTGCAGGTGTAAGCCCACCAATCACCCTCCCTCCGCCCATCATACCCCCTCCCTGCCCTCCCTCTGCCCGTTCCCCATGTTCTTAGGTTATAACTGGGTTATAGCTTTCATATGAAAGCCATAAATTAGTTTCATAGTAGGGCTGAGTACATTGGATACATTTTCTTCCATTCTTGAGGTACTTTACTAAGAAGAATATGTTCCAGCTCCATCTATGTAAACATGAAAGAGGTAAAGTCTCCATCTTTCTTTAAGGCTGTATAATATTTGACAAGTAATAATTTTTCCCAGTGTTCAGTCCCTAAATCAGCCACTTGTTGGATTTTTCTCAAGCAGAATCTCCTCTCTGTATATTTACAATGATAGCACTTGTCTATAGGGTAACACTTATCACTTTGTAATTGTTTCCATACTATAAATTTCTTGTTGGCAGTAAGTGTGTATTATACATTTCTCTATTATTCAAATCTCTTAATGAATAATTCTCCTGAGTCAGAATCCTTAAAATACTTTTTAAGCATGATGGTTGTCATTTATCGTGTGCTTTATAACTTGTATAGGGCTTTTACATCTACTCTCCCATTTAGAGTAGTAGAAATTTCTCTGGTGTTAATGGTGCATATTATTACATACTGTAGATTATGTCTTTTGGTATAGCAAAATAACATTATTTTGCCTAAAAAACTAATAAGGTCCTTATTGCAAAACACTGTAGGATCATGAACATTCATGGGTAAAAAACATTAATCTATTTAATACAAACCAAGCTCTTTTATCTCTCTGTCCCCAACACATGGTTTAGTGCCTGAATTCAGTAAGTGCTCACTAAATTTTGAAGAATATCTTAAAAATTAAGGTTGGAAATCAGAGTCTTAGAAGTCTGTGTTTCTTCTCTGAATTTCTTCATTACCCTCAACCTCTGGAACAACCGAACCCCAAATAAATTTGTAGATAGTCACTCATAATGAAATTTTTAAAATCTTGATTTGTAACTATTTCCTATCATACCTTTGATTCTTATACATAAGTTGGACTATACCTGGAATCGTCATTTCTGAATTAAAAGGGAACTTATAAGTTATTCCTTTACCTAGTTTTTATCTAATTCATCTTATTTTATGGCTTTATTTATTATAGTTATGTACATATTTGTATCTATATTGCTTTTCTTTGGGACTTCATAGTTGTGTTGATGTCCATGTTAGGTTGAGAAATATCTGTCATAATGTTCTCATAACTATTTGATTTGATGCTCTAACATTGGGAATAAATTTTCTTTGCTCAGTCTGCAAAATATCTTTCTCGGGTTAAATGGAGCAGCAGTGACATTTAGTGGTTGTCTGGGTTACTTGCTAGACTTTATTACAGAAGATACAGGTTAGTCATATCTTGTTTTGTTAACATAACAGTAAATTGAACCATACACTAATTTTTCATTTTGAAATAAAAACCTAGTATAGATTATTTTTATACCCAGTCATTAGAAGAGCACATTAGACAAATTCATCCAAAGCAATATTATTTATTTAAATATAAAAATAGTCTAGGTAAATGTTAGCAGTTATTTAATATGTTCTCTAAGAATTTAACTTTAAAGTACGTGTTTCTAAATGCAGATGATCTGTACTTTTGTTGTTAAGTACATTTTTATTTATCCCAAGTCCAGGAAATAGGACTTTGCTTGCTAAAAGACCTGCTGTAATTATGGGTGAAGACTGTGGAAACATGGGTGAAAGAAGACAGGTGGACTTTATTACTGGACAACAATCAGTACAACGTATGTGGGAAGAAAGTGGAAAAGAGGTTTCAAATTTTCTTGATGATTTAAATCAGCCAACTGCTAGCCTTCTGTCAGAGAAGTGTGACTCTTTCGTTAGTCAAAATATGATCAATTTATTAAGCATAGATCAACAAAGGATAAAGAAAACATTTGACGAGTGTGATTATGATAGTATGGGAGATGTTTGTGTAGCCACTGATAGATGCATTAGAGACGTTTTTACAGTTCCAGAGTTTACTTTTAGTAATTCAACTTTTAATAAAACAAGTTATCCAGAAAAACATCAGCTAACCAAGAACAATCAGAAAGAGTACAACAATAAAGAAAGAAATGATCTTAGTACATCTGTCGGGAAGCATTATTACCCAACTAACCCTGAAAAAAAAGGTTAGTGTTATACGTGGAAAGTATAATAACTATTCTTTTTTGTGTGTGTGTGTTCAGTGTTAGTATATGTATTTATATATTATATATACATGCACACACACTCATATATATTTGCATGTGTCTTTAGAAGAATCTGAAACCCCAAATAGGACGGCTTTTTATTATACAACATTGTGGATCAGTGATTTCCCTTTGTATGTGTCATGTTAATATACTTTGATTTGAAAAAGGAAAATAGACTATACTAAATTTTTAACTCAACACATAATTTTATTTTTGAAGAAAAACTTGAAGGTGTATACCAAGAGAAGACACTAAAGAAAAATATCCAGAATTATCCAGTGAATTCTATGTAAGTTTTTAGGTAAATATGGGAAATACAAATCAAGATCTTGTATAATGCATATTTAAGGTTAAAATGATGCCAAGTGAAGTAGATGGTTGCTGTCTGAGGGTGGGCATCCTGGTTCCAAGGAAGCCTCAATTGTCACAATCATGGTAGAATTGCCCTAGTTTAGAGTATAGGGCTCATATTTGCCAGCCTCCAAGTACTTTCTTGTTTTAACATTATGTGTTGATTAGATTTAACATTATGTGTTGACTTAAGTGTTCCAGGGACTCATGTACCCACCAGAATGTCACTATATAATTGATAGTAAGAAATAAAAGGATCACATGTATAGAAATGTCTACTGGCAAGAAAAAGCACATTTTCTTACTTTTCAGGTAGCTCTCCCTATGAATTTGCTTGCTCAGTTAATGTAGAATCAGAACAGAAAGTAATAGAACTCCCTATTCTGTATGTTAGTTGTGTAAACAAGCATATCAGCACTCAAAATGTCAGTGTACATTCTCAATATAGAGTGCAGTTGCCCTCATTTTCCTCTCTGTTTTCTCTATGTTCAAGATTATCATTTCATTAATGTGCTCAAAGACATTGAAAGAAAACAAAGATTACCATTTCTTCCATCCCATCATTGACTTATTTTTTTCTGTGTAAAAACAATTAGACTCCACCAGATTTTGCTTTGTCTTCTTGGTGTATGTTCTATATGTAAGTGATTTTTAAACTCATTCATTAGGGTTTGATATTTATTCCTTAGAGTTTGGGGCTGTCTTACTAGTTCTCCTATATAATAGTCTGTGTTTAGAGGTAATTAAAGAAAACTTTATGGATTGCCTGAGCTCAGGAGTTCATGACCAGCCTGAGCAGAGCGAGACCTTGTCTCTAAAAAGATAGCCAGGTGCTGTGGCAGGCCCTGTAACCTCTATAGTGAGAGGCTGAGGCAAGAGAATCACTTGAGCCCAAGAGTTTGAGATTGCCGTGAGCTATGATACCACAGCATTCTACCGAAGGTGACAAAGTGAGACTCTGTCTTAAAAACAAAATAAAGAAAACTTTATTTTAATTAGTAGTTTCTGAATAGTCCTAATTTTTTTTTGTAATAATAGTATTTTAGCCAAATCTTTGTGATAGGAAATTATGAACTAGAATATATTTTTATTCAGGAAGTTATGTCTTATGGAAATAGTAGAAATAATTATGATAAAATGATTGTACAGATACTATTTCTATAAGATTGGCACATACAGGTTAATTAAAATATAGACTCACAGCTTATTTTCTAAAATTAACAAATTAGACTCCTTTGTTAAATCTCCCAAAATCCAAAACTTATGAATGAAAAACATCATGTTAAATCTTGAGTTTTAAAATGTACTTTATTAAAGTGATTTGAACCTGGTTCCTTTTTTTTTTTTTGCAATTTTTGGCTAGGGCTGGGTTTGAACCCACCACCTCTGGTATATGGGGCCAGCACCCTACTCCTTGAGCCATAGGCACCACCCTCCTGAACATGGTTCCTAATCCTGGCTGCACATCCACATTACTTGAGGGGATGATTTTAAAACATAGAATACTGTTTGACCTGCATGTAATGAATAGGATCCTTGGCCTGAAGCTTATGAATTTTTTTTTTTAAACTTTCTATATAATTGTGATATGAAGCAAATTTGGGAACCATAATGTAGAATAATTTTCAGAGGGAATACAACAAATTTTAATGCTATCTTATTTATAACCCTTAGGGATAACATCCCTTTGGAAGAGTTGCACTCTAAGCAATCGTGGGACTTTGGAGTTGGTGAGGTAAAGCCATTTGCCCATTATCTTTCCAATTAAATCAGTTTTATTATCATATCATATTTTAATATTGGTATTTATAGTATACTTCGATTTAAGGTTTCTTTTATTTGTAAATTTCTTTTTTAGGTGAACGCTTATTTTTTTATTTTCTTATTCTGGGGAAATTATAGCTTAGATCTTGAGATTAATAAAACCTTTTCAGAAACTATAATGTACTTTATTTGAGACAAACCAGTTTAGAGGACATTTTAAATACTTTCTATAAGTTTTATAAAATTTGTTTCAAGAGGAAAATGCTTTAGATTTCAATTTGCTACCAGTGAACATAATTATATATTCACCAGCCTATATTTGAAACATGCATGGACATTGGTTATATAATGTTACGATCTCTCTTCATAATAAGGGTGTGCCAAGAAAGTTATGTACTTTATCTATAATCTGCAAGAGTCTGATCCTATAAAGCAGGAAAGACTGAAGCAAGAAAGACTGAAGTTTAGAAAGATTAAATAACTTGTTTAAAGCTCACACTCTTGAGCCAAGATTTAAATACCTGTCTTATTTGATTCAATATTTTGGATTATACTATTTTCTCTTTTTTCTTCAATAAATATGCACCAATTGCATATTATAAATTCATTTAATAGACTCTTATTAAATGTCTCCTATATGCTAGACATCAGGATTAAAGTGGCAAAAAATAATTGTTCTCAAGAAGATTACATTCTGTTGTAAACTAGACTTTGCAGAGAGGAAAGGACATTGATTCTGTCTTTAAGAAGCTTTTGTCTAGCAGGTAGTCAGAAACAGAAAAAATCTAATACATTTAAATAAATTGCTCCAACTGAAGTTTGTACAAGGGGTAGTAGTAGATTAATTAAAGACACTTGTAAGTTTCACATGGAATCAGGAGGAAAATATGCAGGAGATAACTCTTGAACACAATTATCAATTAATAAATTTACCAAATAGACACAGAAAAAGGAGCAACATAGATAGAAACTAACATGTGAGAAAATATAGCTCGTTTTAGAAACTTTGCTTACTTGGTTTCATTCTAGTTGTTATTGCTGCCATACACAGCATAAATTTCAAGGGGTATAGGAATGGAGGGAGGTAATTCTGGACAATACAAAAGGCCAGGTCATAAATGACCTTGAATTATATGTAGCAGTTTAATTTTCTATCACCAAGTGGAGATTCACTAAAAAAAAATTAGTCGAAGAGTACAAGGACATTAGGGTATTAAAAAATCAACTCTTGTAAGCTGGGCATGGTGGTTCATGCCTATAATCCTAGCACTTTGGGACACCAAGGTGGGAGGATCCCTGGAGCTCAGGAATTCTAGACCAGCCTAAAAAAGAGTAAGACTCGTCTCTATAAAAATAGAAAAATTAGCTGGGCATTGTAGTGGGTGCCTGTAGTCCCAGCTACTCTGGAGGCTCAGGCAGGAGGATCACTTGAACCCAGGATCTAAAGGTTACTATGAGCTATAATGTCACAGCCCTTTACCCAGGGTTACAGACTAAGACTGTCTCAAAAAAAAAATTGACTCTATCAACAGTGAAGAGAGATTTGATTAGCGAAAAATCTCAAGGCAGGGCAAGAAATAATGAGAATTTGGAGTTGAGCAGTAGAGTACAGATGAAGACAAGAGAATATTTAGATACAGATTTGATAAGATTTGGTGATTAGTTAAGGGAGAAGGAAGAAATTGATCAAAGAAGACCTGAATTTATGATTTGAATAAATGAGTAATTGGTGAGATGATGTCAGAAAAGGGTAACAGTCCACGAAAATTAATGCACCCTCTCTTTTAGAATAGAGCTGCCACTGTGAAATGGCTCCCCAGCCAAGGAGCGTGTTTCCTAATCATCCATCCACGTACACGTGGCCATATGGCTAGACCTCACTAAGATTTGTTAGCAGAAGTGATGTGCATCATTTTTAGTTCAGGGATTATAAAAAGTATGAATTATTTTTTCTGTTCCATCTTTCTTCTTGGGTCTGGATGGGAAAGAGGCCCTAAGGGATGGTGAAGCCACAAGATGGAAAGGACCAGGTCTCTGGTTATTCACTATGTGGAAGAAAATTGCCTGCTTACTGGGATCATTCCTTTTAGCTTATTGCATGAGACAGAAATAATTGTATTTAAGCATTATGTATTTTATATTATACTTAAAAAAAAAAACAATACCTATTCTGATTCAGAAGAGGACTAGATTTCTGGGAGATGATGAGTTAAGTAAGACCTATTGAGCATTTTCTGAAAAATCTGTCTTTGTAAGAAGGTGTATATAGTGGGCTTCTGTATTGACAGTGCTTGAGGTTAGAAGAGATTTTTAGTCTTATTTTGTAGGTGGTCACTGAATACATCAATGGATATTATTCGCAAGAGAAATGGTATAGAATAAGTACAATAATTGACAGGTGCCTGAGAAGCCACATTTCAGGTTGGAGGGCGTGCAGGAGAAGAGAATCCAGAAAGAGAGCCTGAGAATGAGCTACTGGAGAGGTTTGAGGAACACCAGGAGAATGTTCATAGAGACTTTCCAGGAGGGGAATGTTCAAGAGAGACTTTCCAGGAGGGGAATGTAGTTAGTATTGTTGGATGCCGTCTTATTACTCCTTTAAAGGACTCATTTTCCCAAATACAAATAATATAGAGGTACCCTCCTGCAAAGGGGATTATGAACAGATTAAAAAACTTAAAAGCTAAAACAAGTAAACAAAACAAACCAGACCTCTTTGATGGGGAAAGGGTAATGTTCCTAAGATCCTTTTGTTGAGGATGGAAGAGGGGTATAATGACTTTAATTTTAAAGCAATAATATAGGAATAAAGATTAAATAATACTGTTAAAAATGGGAAAGTAATCACTAAAGAAGTGGAAACAAAAGGGAAAACTTCTGAATTCAAAGGGAATAGTGGTGTCACACTAGGAAAGCTGATCAAGGTGAAAAGTGAAATGGGAGTTCTGTACAGCATGTAAGAATGAAAGCTGCTTAGAGGTTAACATACTGCATAGTAAATACGAAGGGGTTGACTTCTCAAGATTCAAGTAATACCATATTGAGATTGAAAAAAATCTATGTATTTTACACTAGACATAAATAGAATATAACAATAAAGGTTGAAAATAAAAAAGAAATATATATACACAGGAAAACTTATTAAAGTGTTGTAAAGGAAAATTACTATAAAATGGTGGTGTTGATAAATGAATATTATGCATACTTGGAAATTAAAATTTTGGTTTTCTTCTAGAATCTGGTGGAAGGAGGAAAATGTTCTTTAAAAGGCATGCCAACATCTACAAAGAAAATATGTCAGTATAACTGTATACGTGAGTTTTATTCTTTTATAAATACTGACAAATATAAATCAGTTAAATTTTAAGTGTCTCTTAGATTTTTGCCAGTGAATATATATTTCAGAGTAGTAATGCAGTTGACTCTTTAAAATTACTTTTATATTTTATAAAATGTACTTGATGAGTACATACATAAATAAATAATAACATTAATAAAGCATAAAGCATAACTCTTGTACTCATTATGTAGCTTAAGAAATAATGCATATTTTTAAAGATATCCTCAATTGTTATTTCCTATCCTGCCCTCTAGAGGTAACTATTATCCTGAATTTGTTTTTTGTGATACCATAGGCATAGCCTTCCTTTGCTTAAATTTGAACTTTTTACACATTGAAGCAAACTCCATATAATTTTTTGCAGCATGCTTTTCTTTATTTTATAAAACCCTGTATTTTAGTTTGAGGTTCATTCACTTTGACTTCCTTCCTTCCTTCTTCCCTTCCTCCCTTCCTTTTTTTTTTTTTACTGCTCTACAGCTTTCTATTGTACTCACATGAAAGGACCACTATTCATGTGTCTTCTGGCAGTAGATATTTAGGCTTTTTGAATATTTTACTATAAACATGCTACTTTGGACATTCTTGACATTTCTCCCTGCACACATGTATGACAAGTTCTTCTAAATATATTTCTAGGAAAGGAATTACTATTTCATATGATATGCACATCTTTACCTCTTCAAGATAAGGCAAAATTATTTTCTAAAGTGGTTGTTCCAGTTTAAGCTAGCAAAAGAAAAGAAGCTTAGTTGTTATGTTTTTACCAAACTATGTCAGTTTTTATCATGGTTGGTAATCTGATATCTCATTGCAGTTCTAATTTTAATTATATTTCTCTTATTACTAATTAGATAAATTGGCCATTTGTGTTTCATCTGTGAAATGCCTTTCATGTCTTTTGCCCATGTTTCTTTTCTGAAGTTTGGTTTTCTTTATGGGATATGTCCTTGATATATCTATCTTACCTATTTTTATGTATCCTGAATGCAAATTGCTTGTTGGCTTGTGGGTAGCAAAAGCTTCATATTTGAGTGGTCTTTTCATTCTATACTGTTTTTGTGTGGACAAAGTTTCATGTTTATCTGGCACTTTTTAGGTGTTCTGTGCTAGGTTGGTTAATCATATTATTTAGTTTGTGGGGATACCTGGAACCATTTTTATTTCTGATTTAATTTAATTTTTTGAATATATATATATATAACACTAGTCTTACTAAGTGTAGTTTCTGTCCCTATCCTTCCTTCTCTATTTCCTTCTGCTATATATACTTATTTTTTGTTCATTTATCATTTTATGCTATGTTTTTTTCAAAAATAAAGCCTAAAATGTGTATAACCCCACACACATCCCTCAGTCTTAGTCCCTGCCTTTTTCAGTCTAAATGTCATATAGGATATTTTGTATCACGTTGAGATACTTTCATGTTAGCACTAGATAACTTCTTCCTTTATTTATGACCATTTGATAATCCATTATGTGCATGGACTATGATTTTTCAATCAGTGTCCTATTGCCAGACATTTGGGCGTTTTCCAGCATTTTATTCTTTAAAAATGTTGTAAGTAAATGACTTTATCTGTATGCATCTTATGTGTGGAGGAGATTTGGGGTAATTTCCAGGAGTGGTATTGCTGAGTTAAAGGGGAGATTAAAACTGGTATTGCCAAATTTCAAGTTTTCTGTTCTATATAGCCAAGTTCCTTGTTTTACCATTTGACAATTCCACCAGCAAAGTGCCTTTTATTCCACAGCCTAACCAGCAGGGATTGTGGCTAAACGTAGGAGCTTTTGTAAATTATACAAAGATGGATGAATAGATAGATAGAAGTTTTAAATTGTACTTCCATGTGAATGAAGTTGAATGTCTTTAAAAAATATTCAGTAGCTATTTGTATTTCTTTTTCTGTGCACTCTTCATTAATATTTTTTGACCAGTTAGCTTTTTGGCCTTTGTTTTTTTTTTTTTGTTTTTTTTTTGCAGTTTCTGGCTGGGTCTGGGTTTGAACCCCCCACCTCCAGCATACGGGTCTGGCACTCTACTCCTTTGAGCCACAGGCGCCACTCGAGTATAAGCCGAGTTTTTGTGCCGAAAAACCTGAACTCAGCTTATACTCGGGTCATACAGGTTATTTGATTCGGTGCCCACGCACCTAATCAAATACACGTAGTCTCCGTCTTCTGCCGTCTGCTTGAGGGGGCAGTGCTTCAGCTCAGTCCACAAGTAGCAGCTGAGCTGAAGAGGTAGGCTGCTGAACTGAACTATATTCCACTGAACTATTTAACCCACAATATGTAATGGCACATTTAATTAAGTGAAAACCCCATTTAAGGCAGTAAAGTCTTGTAAATCCAGTTTTGAAGGATTTTAACCTTTGTGATTTAGCTTGATTACCTGTTAAGCTACGGTTTTCTGCACTTTATTTAAAGTTTTAAAGTTGTTGCTAGTTTACAGTTTTTCTTTAGCAGTAGATACTAAAAAGCATTTAACCTACTGATTCCTCAATTATTGTAATTGTTTTGGGTAGATATTTTTATTTTTGAAATTTACCAGTGGCTGCTGCATTTTCCACCTCAGCTTATACTTGAGTCACTAAGTTTTCCCAGTTTTTAGGGTAAAATTAAGGGGGTCGTCTTATACTTGGGTCGGCTTATACTCGAGTATATATGGTATCTTCACAGCTGTAGAAGGCATTTGTTGAGTTGAAGCTATATGCCAGGACCTATTCTAGGTGCTTAAAAAAAAAAAAAAATAGACATACCTTGCCCCCATGAAATTCAAATAAGGGTGGGCAGGCAATGACCTAGTAAGCAAACAGTTATATAATTACAATTTGTAATAATTATGAAGGAAGAGTATTAGCTTCTACTAGATATTAACAGGGAAGACAGACTAAGAAGAAATAAAAAGAAGAGCATTGTCTGTCTCCATGTTACTTTAAGATCTAGCCCAAATAACGGCATTAGAGAAAACAGGATAAAATATTTTGTGTCAGAGCTATCTAGGAAAAATATGCCTGGTTACAAAAATCATTAGGACAGAAAAAGATGATGGGTATAAAAGTAACATGAGGAACCACGTATTGAAATCAAGCCTTTGACATAAATTATCTTACCTGATCCCCAACATTTGTATTTTGTGGATGCTCAGAAAGCAGAGCAACTCTACTAACATAACACAGCCAGTGTATGATTCTTATGGGGTGGGAGGCCAACCCTGAGAAACAGGTAGATCCAGGTTTTGTGAGACCTACGGTTCATCCCACTTGGGATCTTCAAGAAAAATATTACAAAATGTAAATACAAAAACAGGACCATGGCCTTGCAAGGGGGCTGCTGTAAGGGAACTCTGATGCTCCCTCCATTTCAGAGCCAATCTGCTTCCGTAGAGAAGAACCAAAGACTGAGCTCCATTAGTCCCCAGACCAAAAAAATCAAGTTTTTAGTGCAAACTGTAACCAAAATTAGTACCAAAGAGGGTCCCAATCAAAGGGGCTTAAGAAAGAGCACAGGCTGTGGCTTATAAAAAGGAGATTTTGAAAAAACTTGAAAGGATTTGAAAAATAATAAAGTTTCCTGTATCCCTTAGGCCATTTAAAGACAGAACTAGGTTGAACAAATGGCATTACTAGTATTTAGTGAGAGGCAATATGCATGATGGTTAACCAATCCAGTAACCTTGGGCAAGGTCTTTAATCTCCCTGTGTCCTAGTTCTTCTTCATTTGTGAAATAGGGGTAATAGCAGTACCTAATTCATAGAGCTGTTGCAATGATTAAATCAGTAAATTCAGGTACTTAGAATGTGTCTGGCATATTCCGAGTGTTCAGTAAATAGTGGCTTTCACTGTCTATATTTTCCACCTCAATCTGACTCCAAAGCTTTTCTGGTAGTTCATGCACAAGAATGTGAAGGAAAAAAAAAAATCTCTGTTGGAAAACTACTCATCTTTCCTTAGAAAAAAATAAATTATTTGTCTGAAAATCGCTCAGCTTTAAAATAGAAGGCAGTCAACTTTTGATTAATACTTTACTGAAATGTTTAAGTTGGTCTTGTTCTCCTACAGAGATCCTCCCTTTAGTCAACGTTTTGTTCCTCCCTAAAAAGTTTTCCCTATTGAGCATGTTGCAAAAACTTGAAAAGCACCTTAGGATTGGCTTTAAAATATGTATCTTGTAGGTTTCTGCTGACCGTAAAGCAAATAGCAATGTCGAGGGAAAGTACACAACAGAAAGGCAATGACTTATGATGATTCATATGTGAAAACAAGTTCTCATCATAAGTGGGATTAAAACACACCCTTTGGGAATTCTTTGGAAACTTAATGAAGGGCTTTACTCAGTACAGAATTTAACACACTTCCATAATATTGCTATGCTGTAATTTATTAAACTATTCTCCAGTGGTTTGTTTTTGTTTCGTTTTTGCTATTTTCTATAACTCTGCAGGAAAAAATATCTTTGTGCAGAAATCCTTGAGCTTCTGTTGAGTGAAATATTCCTCTGACTAGAATTTCTTGGTTGATATAGTACATTCCTCACTTTTTAATTGCTTATTTGCACTGCTTCCCCACCTGTCAAATTCTACCTTCCCTTTATCTTTATACTGCAGAGAGTAATATGTTACCTGGCAGCTTCTCAAACACTTTCTCAACTTATGTTCACTGTTGACGTTATTTTGGGGGGCTATTAATCATGCTCAATTTTTGTTTTCAATCTGATCTGTGACTGAATCAAGTTGACATTTCAAGTCTGGGAAGATGTTTTCTGGGCATAGAGACCACGGGATCTGCCAGAACAGCTAGTAAATCATTGAAATATATTTACTTATGTGTAGATATATAGGTTGAAGGGTGAAATTGAAGTAGAGAATTACTTGGCAATATCACTAGATAATATTGATCTTTCTAAATGTATCCTTACTCTTTCCCTGTAAACTAAAGATCCATAATGACTTTCTTTCTGCCTTCAGAATTTTCCTCTGATTAATTTGACTTGGAAGCTTGACTTGGGCATTCCTTCAGCAATCTTTGGAACACTTTGCAGCTGTTAAAATATTCTCCCACCTCATCCCCGTCTGTCTTCTGACACCGCGCTGCGTCCCACACATCCACATTGATTGTCAGCTAGATGCCTTTTTCACAGCCTTCAGATTTTTGGTTTATTCCTATCTAGGTAAACTCCAGCCAGAGAAATGGCAGCCAGTCTGCTTGTCAGAAGGGGGCCTAGGGGTAGTTTTATTCTACTGGCTGTTATGTAGTCAAATTTGACCTTTTAAAAAATAGGTTTATATTGTGCTCAAACCCCAGCTCCACTAAGTATACACTGTTACCTTCATGTATGACCTTTTCAGTCTCTCAAATTATTCAGATTATTTAAATTCAGATTATTTAAATAAGGGATTCATTTTAGTATCAAGTGAAGAAAAATGTAAGCTGTTAATAAAAAAGCATGAGATTTGAAGGTAAAATACCTGATTCCTAATCCTATGTCTGTGACTTACTGGCTATGGGGTCTTGGCCAGATTATGAAGCTTTCTGAGCCACAGGTTCCCTATCTGAAGGATGGGGATAATAATTATATTACTGACTTGCTTAAGAAAACTAAATAGCATAGGAAAAGGTTTTCTATAATATTGTAAAGATTATTCAAATATATATTATACATACCATAGTTTATCTCTTCACTTTAGGAATGCCAGGACCCCAAATTAGGATGGTGCTGAAAGGAATGTGGTAATAAATCAAGAAAACAAAATGCAGTGTGCTGCCTTCTGCTTCATGCATTTTCTCTAAGACATTTTAAATTTACAAACTATGTTTCTGAGTGATCACCAGAGACATCACCTAGGAGTAGGTGTTTGATGCAAACTTTGCCTGAGTCTAAGAGCAGAGGTCTTGGATGGTTTTCAAGGAACCAACATGGGAACAGGGTTGGATGTGCTCAAAGCTGTTAGAAAGCTTTGTATTGGTACAAAGAGGAAAGTGGATACAAAAACTATAGCAATGTCAAGATTAAAAACTAATGTCAGAAACATTCTGTCCAAAGCCAGGGAGGCAAGGGGGAAAGAGAGCTAAGACGTGGAAACTGGTTCCAAAAGCTGCTATAATTGGTCTCAGAGAGGATGGGCATGGAAGAGAATTCCAAAATCATAATCCAGGATTACTTTTACATGGGTCCATCACTATTAGCCGATAAGCACAGAAGGCCACTCAGCTTTTTCTGTATTTTAATTTTCGGGACACTTTTTTATTCTAATGACAGAAAAGGTCTTTGGGAAAAATATCCATCAAATATGTGGCTATTAACCAGTTCCTTGAAAATACACAAATCTAATCCATGAAGATTCTCACATGTTTTATATTAAAGGTGTGCATAAAAAAGAATAACATTTAAAAGAATACAAACATCAGCATTACTTTCATTAGTAAACTGCTTCTGTGGAGTCTTCGTAATTACTTATACACACACATACATGCAACTTACAAATATCCAAACATAAGAATGTGCTACAAAATACTTAAGAAATTCTTAGACTCAGCCTTGGTAGAGAAAGTAATGAAGCCAAACCCAGCAGGTAGAATCTAAAACTTAATTCAAAGTCACTTAAATGATAAGGAAATTAATCTCACACAGAAAGAATGTCTGGTACTGAAAAGCCTAAGACAGGGGCTCTGAGGACCACAGTGGCTCAAGCATGGACATCTCTTAACCTTCCCATTCCACCACTGTTTGAGTTTCTCTCATGCCTGCAACAGGATTTTAGCATGGTCAGATGTCACATCAGGACAACTATCCACAGCAAAAAGGGACCATGTTTTCTGGTGTCTTACTGTAACACTAAAGAAATTATTCTCAGAAATCTTCAGAAGACCCTCTCGTGATCCTTGACTAAAATAGACAAGTGAAATAAATGAATCTGATAATTACCATTGTCATCTTAGTCTAATCAGCATCTACCTCCTGAAGGTAAGGATGGCTAGTTTGTTAAAGAGAATATGACCGTGTCCATGTGAAAGAGGGGTAATTTTTTTTTTAAATAAATGAATATCTTCTATACAACCTTTTCAGCTTCAGTGTTTCACTGCTTACAAATAACTGTATTTTTTTTTTCCTTATTCCCTACGCTCCCTCCTTTTCTCAGTCTGTTGCAGCTGCCATAAATATAATATCAGAAACCTGGTGGTTTACAAATGACAAACATTTATTCCTCACACTTTTGGAAGCTAAGATGCCCAAGGTCATGTGTCCATACATCTGGGGTCTGGTGAGGGCTCTCTTTCTGGTTCAGAGGTGGCACCTAGTTGTTGTGTCCCTATGTGGTCAAACAGTCAAGGAATCTTTCTGGGGAGGTTTCTTTTTTAAAAGAATGAACCCCATTCATGAGGGATCTGCCTCCATGGCCTAAATACTTACCAAAAGTCTCACGTCCAAATAGTGTCACATTGAGGGTTAGGATTTCAAAATATGAATTTTGAGGAAACACAAACATTCAGACATAGCACTACCTACGAGGCTATTCACCTTTCCACTTGCACCTTTACAAAAGTCAAATTCTACCCATTCTACTGTCATTGATTATCACTCTAGCACATCAAGAATTGTAAGATCAGCTTGGCTCCTGTAGCTCAGTGGCTGGGGCGCTGGCCACATACACCAGGACTGGTGGGTTCAAATCCGGCCCGGGCCTGCCAAACAACAATGACAACTACAATGACAACACAATAGCTGGGTGTTGTGGCCGGTGCCTGTAGTCCCAGCTACTTGGGAGGCTGAGGCAAGAGAATCGCTTGAGCCCAAGAGTTTGAGGTTGCTGTGAGCTGCAACACCATGGCACTCTACCGAGGGCAACAAAAAAAAAAAAAAAAAAAAAGAACTATAAGATTGGCATGAGCTTGCCTATTCTTCCTCTTTCCCATCTGAAAACTTCTCTGTAACTAGTTTCTTTTTTTATTCATTCATTCACACATGCCTTTATTCAGCAAACATCACCTATAAAAAGCTGGGCAATGCCTGTGAAAATAGCAATGCAGAAAACAGTTCAAAGTCTGTGTCTTCACAGAGTTTGTCCTCTACTGTAGGTTCTACTGGTCCTTTACTGTAGGTTCCACTGGGGAAAACAGAGAACAAATAAAATAAATGAATAAAATATGTTGCTTAGGTCCTATGGATAAAAGTAGGAAAGGGTAACAGGAAGGGCAGGGTGGTAGTTGCCTTGTAAAATACATTGGTCATGGCAGGATGTGATGAAAAAATAACATTTAGGCCAAGAATTGAAAGAAATGAGCTCTGAGGATATTTGGGACAAATGCATTAATAGGAGTGAAAAATAGCAAAAGCAACGACGCTGTGGCAGGAGGTGGTCTGGTGTCTTTGAGCAACAATAAGAAGGCTCAGTGTGGATGAAAAAGTTACTAAGGGAGAAAAAAATGAGTTATGGGATCAGAGGGAGTAGGAAATTAATGCAGAGTTTTGTAAAGTATTATAAGAAATTTATAATTTATTCAAGAGATGGGTAACTAATTGAGAATTTTGAGTAGAGCAGTTATATAAAAAAAGATTTCAGTTTCTCGAGGAATATTCTCCTTGCTATAGGAGTTTGGATTCAGTTGGTTGAGTTGGGGGTCAGAGGAGCTTAATAAGGACAGAAGCAGAACCAGTTTAGGAACCCATGATATACTCTAAAAGATGATGGTGGATTGGACCAGGTTGGTGAGAAATTATCAAATTCTAGATACGTTTTCAAGATGGAATCTGCAGTATCTGCTGACTAAATAGGAAGTGCAAGAAAAAAAGTATGCTATTCTCTCCTCTTTTTCCCACAATTATACTATCTCAAACTCTATATTATTTATTACTTCAAAAATCTTTAATTGTGGTTTCTGCCTTGGTCTCGTGATTGGATTCTACCAAATATCTTTGGTTTACATTTATTATTAAAAACAACAAAGCTCCTTGGAGATTTGATAACCCCTAAAGTTACCTTTCCAGTTCATTCATTTATGCATACAAACATTCACTCAGAAAATGTCTGCTGAGGGCTTATATAATGCAAGCATTGTGGTTTGGGTTTACTCACTCTGATCATTTTTTTTTTTGTTTTAATTCTCTAAGTTTCCAGGCTTATGCTCAAGCTTTGTCTTAAAACCCTGCCTTCTTTCCTGCGATTTTAATATGAAAATCCCTTATAAAATTGTCTATAACATTTAGAGCAGCTTGTCCTACAATTACTGCAAATGTCCCTCAATCAATGACTTTTAATTTTTTGTAACTTCATTGGTTAATATAAACTCTCTTCTTTCCTCCCATATCGTGTGTTCCTGCTCATACCATATTCCTATTCTGAAGAAAAGAAAATAGTTGAGAAAAAAAAGGATTAAAATTTTCTTTGTAAATGGGATGCATTTGTAATGGTTTAAATGAGAGATTTCCTTAAGAACATCTCCTCACTCCCAAACCTTACTTTCCTGCTCCATTAGTGTCCATTCCATCTTGAGTTACTAAAATTTACAAAGAAAACATATGTGAAATATGAAACATTTTCCAACTCCCTTTCACAGACTTCATAAAGAAATCATGATGTGTTTTTTCTTCCTCTGAGTAATTTAAAGCACTGTAGAATAAGGTAAACTATGTATACCATGGTTTCTACACATATGAGAAAATGTCTCCCTATGGTTTTCATGAAAGCTGAATGACACCAGGCTTGTCTGGAAGATGAGCTGGCTGGTGCAAGAGTTCACAAGGATCAGCACAACACCCCTTCAAGGAGTATAGCACCGGCATATACTTAGTCAGTGCGGAAGAGGAGATGGCAAAAAAGAAAGTCATTTCTCAAGACAATGCTATCTATCAGAAAGAACAAATTCTTCAGCAGGATGTCTAGAACAAGATAAGCTTGGACAAAATTGTAGGGTCAGGGAAACTTTCTCAGGACTGTGTCTTTTCCCCTCCACTGTGGTGATCTCTACAGTCTTTAAGTTCTCTCTCCCCACTTCATCTTTAACCAGGCATAATTCTCAAAGAATTTGCATTGTCTGTCAGCAAATACCCCTCCAAAAATGCCATCTACTCACAAAAGTATATGCATTTAAGTTTCCTCAACTAGGGAAAATGGAAAATCTTCACTTATTGGCATCAGAAAAAGAGAAGAATTCATCCAGGGACTCTTCCTAAAATCTCAGAAATAGTATTATGTTCAAAAATGTTATTTATACAAATTGTCCTTTGCTTTATCCACTGGACCTTTCCCTTCCAAACCATTGAAATGCCCTGTGTATAATCTCTATTTGTTAATAAGACCCCCTTCATCTTCAACCTCATCGCTAAGCTCTTTATTTACTATCTTTATTTTAAGCAGAAACCCAATGCAGCCCTCCACCTGTGGCCCTTTCAAGTAAGACTACTTATTCTTCCGTCTCACATGTTCCACCAGACACAGAGGTGAAAGTCAGCAACTTTGCTGCTTCCAGACAGATTTTCTCACATAGAAATATAAAAACTAAACTCTCGTTCAACTCAGTCCCATGCCTTTTTGTTATAGCGATTATACTATTTGCTGCTGACTTTCTGGGTAAAGAAATTCTGTCCACCCTAAGTGACTTTACTGTCCAGTTCAGGGAAAAAAAAATTACCATGGTTTCTTTTTTCATAATTCTAATTCATTTTAACCTTTCTAGTCATGGCCACTTACTCAAACATATTACTTATGCCTTGATCATACTCAATCATGTAAGGCATCTTTATTTCCAATATCAAACATTCTCCTTTCTCTCTAGCTTTAGAAGTTTCAATAATCCAATGTTCAGTAGATATTGGTACAGAAGAGAAAATTAAGAAATAAAATTTTTGATCCAAACAATTATGAAGAAATTAAGTTTATTATCCAATCCTGATTTATTCTTACCCCTACATCTTTTAAATTCACCAGATGAAAATGGGCTCTTTTAGAACTGAGTAATGCTCTTTTAGAGCATCCTGGATACAGAAAGTACAAAAAGAACAAAAATTAAAATTCAGGGAACACAACTAGACCTTATTTTTTTTTTAGAACAAATCATTCTGAAATTTATTAAAATGATTCTGATATTTTTCTTGCCAAGGCTCTGGCCTATAAACCAAAGTGTCAAAGCTGTATTGAGCACACATTTAGAAATCAGGAGTTCAAAGGAAGATTATCAGATTGAAGAATTTGAACTCAATGTCTAGCATATGTTAGACACTTGATAAATATTTTGAGAGAATGATTACATTAACAGTGCTGGAAAAGTTTTTGAGCAGGTAGAATGATCAAGTCTATAAGGCCCTTCTCTCCACCAACTGAATAGTCTACCTGTTCCCTCTGAGCACTTGAACCATTCACATTGTATTTGCAACCATCTGTGTATTGCTGGGTCCCCAGTGTGTGAATCCTCTAACCTCCAGATGGTATGTGATATATCCACTTGGATGTCCCATCAGCATCTCACACCTAACATTCCAAAATAAAGATACTCATTTATCCCCACGAACCTACTCCTTCTCCTGCATTTCCTTAACTCAGTTGAGTGTACCACTGAAACAGTAACTGGCATAGGATTCTACACTTCTCTCTCTTGCCCTCATCATCCAATAAATCCTATTCATTTTGCCCCCCAGAGAGTTCTGAAACCGTATTCTTTTTGTCCATGTTATTACTACACTAAGACATTTTCTCATTATCTCTCACAAACATTATTGCAGTTGGATTTGTCTAGCTCTATGTTTGTTTCCTCAGATCCATAGTATTTTATGTAAATGTTAACTCAGACCGTATTTACCTAGCATAAAGATCTCACAGTGGTATGGCATAGGTTACAGTTAAATTCATTACCTGTTGTGTACCTCTCCAACTGCATTCCTCTTTTGCCTTCTCTTATTTTACTCTTACATTATTACAGTAAAAAATTCTAAACAGCATTTCTCCATATAGACCAAACTGCCAAGCCCCTCCATGTGTTTGCATTTGATTTTCTTTACAGTGTCTTTCTACCTATATTTTGAGGTTAACCTTAGGTACTATATCTCACTGCGGTTTTCCCTACCATGCTAGGATGGGTTAGGGATCACTTCTTGTATTTGTTTCTATAATAAAATTTCTCACATTACTTAGAAATTGTTTCCATTTCATTCTCCCACTCTTGACTGTGGACTTATCAAAGGCAGTTACCCAGGTGTTCCTTATCACAGTGCCTAGAATATGGAGTACTCAGTAGATGGTTCTGAATGATGTACACTAACCTGCAGGGTACACCTATAGGGACCCAGATGAAGGAACAAAATTCAAAGTCCTATCACTAAATCCTCCACTGGATGTCCTTGTTAACTCTGGAACTCATTTGCAAAATTGGATTAAAAAGAGAAAAGGTAAATAATAAGCTTTTGTAGTTTTGTTTCTAAATGTACTAACACTGTTACTCAGAGGAAAGTTTAACAGAAATAGCATGAGCTTTAGAGAGACTTGATTTCCAACTTTGGGTTCCCTATTCATAAATCATGTTAGCTTTGCCTGTCACTGATCCTCAGTGTCTGCTGGTTGAGTAAGAGGATGACAGCACCTTCTTTATAACATAGTTTTAAGAATTGAGGATAATGTACAGAAAACAATCTAGCACACTCAATATTTTGTCATTATTATTATTTCTATTATAACTTTGAATACAGTTACAATAAACTAAGCATTTTAATTGAAAAGTAGGTTAGTACTTTCAAGGCACCTGGAAGAGTGCTTCACAGGTATGTGTGTGTATATTTCAGGGTATAAGAGATATATAAATTTAATCGATCGATGAAAGAAATAAAAATTTAAGTACATTTTGTGAGCTATAAACTCTGAAAAACATTAACTATTTTCAATCAACAGTTCTATATTTCTGAAATAAACTCCACTGGAAATCATTTTATAGGTACAGTGGAGACTATTAAAGCATTGCTAGTTACTTTGAACAGCACTTTCATTATTGGTGAATGTAATAATGAATAAGTAAATAAATGAATGAAAATGTGGTCTACTTAAGTATCTGGAAAACATAATTAAGCTGTAACCATAGACAGGCAAGAAGGGTCTTATCTGGAAGTGAAGCTAAGCTTCCCATTTTATATTAATGCATTTTCACCTTGAAAATTCCAAGTAGTCTAAGGTATCTCTTGCCTTCTTAGAAGGAGTTTCTTGTTTTTTGTTTTGTTTTTTCATGAAAACTTTTACCAAAAGATGTTGGGTTTCGACAGGACAGGACACTTACGATTTATTTCATATTTCATACACATAAATGGAGGTCACCCCAGCAGAATGTGAGCATGAGAGAGAAAAAAAGAAAGAAAAGAGGTTATAGCATGAAGATTGTAAGATTGCTAACTCATCAAAGAAACATTTAAATAATTAATTGGCAATTAGTCTAACAGAAGATATTAAAAAATTCATTAAAGATCTCTTTGTAAAGAACTAAATGACCATTAATAATGTATTATTGTATTAATAATCTTTAATTTAAGCTGTAGAGCATTATTTTGGCTCTGAAATCCAATTCAAAAATAAGAATAAAATATTTTGAATGGAAATGCAGAAATTACGATTGGTACTTGATATAGGATTCTCCTCTGAAGTATTTTCTTTGGTAAAATAGCTCAGAAGAGAGTCTAGCTTGGTCTGATGTTTCTTTTGTTGTTGTTCCTGTTGTTGGGTTTTGGGGGGTTTGGGGTTCTGATGTTTAACTTCCTTTAACAGACTCTTTTTCTCTCTGCATTATGGCCTGCATGCAAAGTTACTTGACTGTATACTTCTTCTTTCCTTCCTCACTCCACTATTCTGTAAATTTATGAGGCAGGACCTGCAGATTGTTTATCACTGTATCTGCAGAACAAAGCCCATTACCTAAAATGTAATATATTTTCAACTGATGGCCACTGAATAAATTAACTCATTATGTCCATTTAGCTTGATGGAATGAGCCATTTTTGTGCAAATACTTTTGACATTTTAGAAGAGAAAAAAAAAAAAAAGGAGAGAAAAGCATCTGTCCCAAGACCAATAATGATCTTGATTGCATTGCATTTTGTTTTATTTCATATTACTTTTGAAACAATAGGAAAAGAAAACTAAAAAGAATGTGATATTACTGGGTACACAAGTCTTATGTTAATTACTTTCTTTATTATGGCCTACTGAATACGAGGAAGGTGGATGAAGTGGTATCCTATCAGTCTCCAATTTTATTGGGAAAAAGTAAATAAAGTAATAACCCCTTAATTGTGCTGGGACCTTGAAAGCTCTGCTGGCGGTTATCCTCTACTGACCAGGCTCGTGACTTAGGTGAAGTCAGTTAAGTAAATAAACAGTGCCACTTGACCTACCCACAGAGTTAAACTGATGCATGAAAGAGAGTCTTCCTGTAAAAGCATTTTGGCTCCAAAAACTGTCAGTGAAGTATAATGACTCATTGCGATGCACCATGTAGCAGACTGTTGGGACTCTCATAACTTACTTTAGATAAACACCTAATACCTTCCAGGGATGGTGAATCAATTCTGATACAAAAGCCATTTAGTCATTCTAACATGCAGGCAACACAATACTGACTGTCAAACTTCAACTTCATGGTTAAAGAACCTTTTTATATCCAAAGAACATGTCTTCTCTCTTCAGTTATTGCCAACATCTAATATAATATTCAGACATAATACCACTCAATGAAGTTTAATTCATGATAAATATTAGTGTTTTTTAAGAAACCTGATAATGGAAGACAACACATTATAATGACTAAATTGTTGGTTCTAGACTTAGACTTCCTGTGTTCACAATCCATCCCAACCACTTACTGTGTGTCTTTGGTCAATTTACTTAATCCTTAGAATTTTAGAGTTCTTCATTAGTAAAATGGAAATAACAACAGAGCCTCTGCCATAGGACTGTTGACAGGTTTAAAGTTGGGCCAAGTGTCTGACACATGATAAGCACTAAGTAAATTCTAATTTATTGACAGATATTCATCTTTTTGAAAGATGCCAGGAGTTGCATTCCTTTTACCATGAACTATTGAATATGATGAATGGCACAGATTAAAAATGTAAAATTAATGTAAAAGAATGGGTTACATGTGGTTTCATCAAGAAATAAAAAAAAAAAAAATCCTCGATTTTGTCCATATGCCATCACAGTCATCTATTAAGTGCCACAGGTTGGCCATTGCATGGAGAAGCAGGATCCTCTGTTTTGGCAAAGGATGGCCCTCTCTACAGTCATGGCCCTTCCTCAGACTGGCAGTTAAGCACACAATCACGTCTTTCTGTTTGCTCCTGTCTTTGTTCATGCTCACTAGGTACAAAGACAGGAGACTGGCCCAGCACAAGTCGGAAATAGAGTGTTTCACCCCCAAAGGGAGTATGGGGAATGGTGGGCGAGCAACAATGAGCAGGTAAGCAAACCGTGAGTGATCTGAGGTGGTGTGAAATAAATGTATGCAAGCTGGAGGAACAGGTGGCTCCCTGGTCTGGGTCCTCACTCAACTGTGTGGCTCATGTAGTGTGTCGAATCTGGGCCACTACTGGTTTTCTACATGTGTTTGATTTGCAAAACCCACACCACCTTCATGTGAAGTAACGGGAGCCTCCTGTCCCAGATGCTGCTGTTTCAGGGTTGTGTGCTTTGCATGTCTGAAGGCTCAGCTCACAGTCAGTTCTCCCCTGGGTTTGAACTTTACTGTTAAATGGTTCTGGAGTTTGCAAAGTGGAAGAGATTGGAGGAAATTCACATTCCAGGGCTATCTTAATAAAACTAAGCAAAAGCTTAGGACTAGTTTTAAGGGAAGGACTGCACTTGAGGAAAGACTTGAGCCCCTGATTCCAGACAAGCCTGGAAATTATTCTGACTGATGTTGAATATGACATCATTTCACAGCAAAGGGCAGATACCATGCCAAACCAGTAAACTGTAAGACAAAAGGCTTTTCTTGAGCTGAAATCAGGAAAGCTAATCCTCCTCCAGCTACCGTAGCTTTGCAGCTCCTCACTTCCTTGTGTTTGGTGGTGAACTTTCCATGTCACTGCTCTGTGCATGCTCCTTCATGGCAGCCATTCCCAAGTCAGTTGTGGCCAGTAACTGGGGTATTCGGAGCTATAAACATCAACTAAGCTGTGTTGCATGGAATGGACGTGCTTTATTGCATGGGACTTAGTTTCAAGAAAAAAGCTTTGGACACAAAGATGGTCAAGATTGTCATTAAACAGTTCCAGAATGGTAGAGGAACCTTGAGTTGAGGAATTGCTTGCCATAAACAAACACACCACTTCTAATTTATTGTGGTGTTTCCCAATCCATCCATACTATATACATGTAGAAGGGAAACTTGCAAAACATCCTGGCTCAGAGAAAAGGGGGAGTCCAGGAAATAAAGTGTGTACATATATGTGTGCATGTGCTAGAGCAGAGCTTGAGACACAGCTGCACAGCAAGAAAATCATCCTGTTCAATCCTGCTGAAAATCGACCCCAAACATCGTATTTGCTTCCGCAGTGGTGGGCTCCTTCCTGTTTTCAAAATAATGACTAATTTTTTCTAAAGACCACCATGCTGCACAACTGCCTGGGGGTCAGACATGTGGTCTGTGAAAGCGGTGACTGGAGTTGTGCAGCATACAGCCTGAGCCTTCGTTTGTAGCAGCCCTGGCCAGCTTCACCCACGGTTCCCAGAGACAAGACAATGAGAATGTGTGTACATCTGTAGGCACATATGTGTGTGTACTGGTATATCTGATGGACGGCCTTATGCCAGCAATCCCGTATACAGCTGTATTTGGATCGCACTGTGTCTACAAGATGCGCGTTCAAGGATCGTTTTTGTGGGAGTAACTCCAATGGCCTCCTAATGGGGCTCCTGTGTTCTTTCCACTTAGATATAAACATGCTGTCCTTAAAAACAGGGGTAACAGCACCTGTGTAAGCTGGACAAGATGAAAAATAACTGCATCATATGAGGGCTCAAGGGCTCGATCCAGAGTGACTTCTGATTGGAAGTCTAGAACTAGAGTTCACAAATCTAACGAACCTGGTTGACTGTGAAACATACTAAGGCCAAATCTTGAGTGATATAACTAACAATCTGTCATGCAACCACTTTTCTAGGTAATTCAACTGATATTTTCTTATAATCCATTCATCTAGGAAATGACATGGAGCTGGTTAGGGCAAGTATTAGGTCTCAATTATACCCTGAAGGTTCTTCAGAGTGTTTAGTAGGTGCTTAGAACGTTCAGATCTGATCAACCCAGAAATTAGATTTGCTCAAGGCTTTCTGGATTGAGACATGAGAATAAGAAAGGGGCAGAGAGGGAAGAGAACAGAGAGTCAGGGTATCACACATCAAACAGACCAGGCTTCACTGGGTCAGGTCCAGATCTGCAGAGGTAGCTACTCAATCTATCTATACCTAGAACCATGCAAGTTTCTCTACAATGGCAAGATACTATCTAGCTTTAGTTTCTTCATTCGTTTGGATATAGCTGAGATAACGGCAAGGCTATACTGATATGTATAGAGGGCAATGGTGCAGGCTATGGTAGACAATTCTGTTGGAGTAACCACCTCAGTCCCACAGAAAAGCAGGGTTAATCAGGAACAAATGATCTTCCTGTCCTAATTTCTCTTCCTTCTCCTTCCTTTAGCACTGCATAAAAACTGACAGAGAGAGAGAGAAAGAAAATAATTCTTCATCAGTGTTTTTAAAAAGCTTTTCCTTATTCCCTTAGGGAAGAAAAGAAGGCCTAGAGACACGCCAAAAGAGAGGCCAAGTTTACGAGGCCTTTGTGTATTTCTTTCCAATTTCACATTTGTTCACATAAATATACCCACTCACAAACATACATGTAATGGCATCTATGTAAAATAAATTTAAAATAAACATTAAGTGAAAAGATGTCATAGAGAAGACAACTGTGGTAGAAAGAGTTTCTAAGTAAAAGGTTTGAGTAGTTCATCATAATTTACTTACTCTGGAATTGAATGAAATGGCTAGAAAAGGGATAACCGTGTGTATATAAGACTTTTATAAGTACTGTTAGTATCCACTGAGAAGATCTTTCTTATCAACCTCCTACTCCTCCCATCATTGCTTGGCCAAACCCAAGCATCACATTCACTCTGCAAACATCTGGGCTGGTTCTGTGACCCTTACAACCAGTCCAAGCAAGGGCTAAGGGGGCTTCAACAACCTCTGAAAACCAAGAATGTTGCTCTGCACCTCATTTGCCTATGTTTTCTATGGTCAAACTGCAGAATGGGCAAGACTCTATGAATTCGTATCTGGAGTGATTATCCCAGAGCTAAATTGCCTGGTGGGGAGAGGAGGAGTTCTAAAATGCTTGTCACCATAGCAGAGCAGAGCACTAGTTTCCTGTCTGACACTGGCAGGGCCTTAGATGCTCCCTCACTTCTGCCCCCTCCCTCTACCCCCACGCTGGGAAAAGAATGACAACATTATACGTGTCCATAGTCCACTAGTTTCCTGAAATATCATGTTGCTGTTTTCCCTCTAAATATACAAGGTTTTGGGTTGGTTTTTTTTTCTTCTGTCTGAATATAGTATAACTTGTCATCTTTTCATATTTTCACAGTGGGCAGTCTAAGTGTGTTTCAGAACAGAATCCTCCTGATTGCAGGAGAAGTGAAAGAGTGTCCTAAACAGACAGGTGCTCTAAGAACCGGAATTTCCCTAAACCCCATTACCATGTGAGTTCAGACCAAGATGGTCCACCCTCAGGAATGACTGAAGCATCAAAAGCCATTGGTGTACTTGGAGCCTGCACTAGGAGGTGCTCGTGCTGTACCCGGTGTAGGAGAGACATGGGCATGTTGAGCCTCCCAGTTTAAATTGGAGAATGGGCTCCACTAGTCAGATGGAGCTGGTCTATAGTCCTCTCTTCTCACCAGAAGGGAAGAGGGGGTAGGGGAGTATTTTTATCATAAATGAAAAGATAATTTTGATTGCTGTTATTCCACGGTGTCAGTTATATGAAGTGCTAACTTCTGATCAGCTGAATAACTGATTTTTTGTAGCATACATCATCTAATTTTAGTGAATATAAATGTTTCATGAAGCCTTAGAGAACCTGGTGACAGTGATGTCATAACAGTCATGGGTAAATTAGTAGGACCTCAGAGTTGAAAGGTAGCCCTAAAACATAATGTCTATGTTACAGCTGTTTTGCCTTCCGTTTGTTTCATTATTTCTTCCTTCAGGTAAAGCTTATTTATTAAGCACTTACTATGAGCTGAGCACTTTAAAGATTCTGGGGATAAATAGATGATGAAAATATAAGCAATGTCCTTGAAAATCTGCATTCTACTGGGGAACAGTCAAAAAACTCGTAACTGCAATACACTGCAACCCCCCGACCAGGAAAGTTTATGCCTCAGGCTGACTCCCCAATTCAGATCACACACTATACTTTATACAAATAGAATTAAGAATAATGTAAAATAACATGTCTGAATTGGGTCTTCAGAAAGGGCAAGACATACAGTTACAAAAAATTCAAAGTCCCTAGAAGAGAAAGCCTGCCTTCCCAGTATGGTAGAACCAGCTAGTTTCTTAGCAAGAGATTAAAATAGCTGCAAGAGTCTTCACTTCATTCCTCCCCAAAGTCATTTCAAATAAATACTTTAATTTATATTTAAAGATGTTCTAAAAAATTAAAATAATGATTACTGCCATTACTGTAATTTCCATATATCAGACACTATACAATTCCTTCACGTTGTTATCCATTAAGTTCTCCTAAGAACATATAAGGAAGGTATTTTCCCTTCCCGTGGTACAGAGGAGGAAAACAAGGCCCAGGGATATTAAATAACTTGCATAGTGGAGCAATTTCATGAAAAATCTGAAATCAAAGAGGCCTCAAAATCTGGATCAGGAGCTAGCGAGGGTGCAACCTTGAAGTGTTGTTTTAACTATTGAATCTTCATTTTCTGTAAGATGGTGATTATAATATAATCCTTCTCTTACCAGGATGCTGTAAAAACTAAATGAGATTATGCAGGTCTAGCCCTTCACATACTGATGACACACAGAAAGCAGTCAGTGCATTTTAGTGAGCACTGTTCTTACCCAAAGCTACCCAGATTAGAAAGTTCCTTTTTGTCTTGTCTGCCTCTACTCCGTTTTTTGTTTTTTCTTAAAGAATCAATTCTGGAAAAGTAAGCAAAATGAAGTCTAATAGTAACAGCAAAAAAATAAGTTCAACGATACAAGTTTTCGGCTTTTAAATTCATGTTCTCCCATGCTTACCAACATTTGTTCGTTACTTAGGTACACGAGACAGTTTCAAATGCATCATCTGTGTGATCTCTTATTTAATCTTTTAAAAAAGTCAATGATAAAGCCCAGATAGGTGCCCAACTCAGACTGATTCCAAAATTCACAATCTGATCACTCTGTTATCTGCCACCCAGGATAAAATCCAAACTCATGGATTCAGAATGTAAGGCCTTTCACAAACTAACCCTAACCTAACACCTTGACCTTAATACTTTCTGTTTCAGCATGTATGTTTTCTTCCCTAGATGTCCCAAATATCTTAGCATTCTCCAAACATGCTGATGTTGTTTTCCACAGGAGCACATCTTAACCTGGTGTGTTCCTACCCAACTGCTCTTCCTTTCTGCTTCTATCTTACCCAGCTGCCAGTCCTGTTCTGCCTGGCAAACACCTACCCAGATTTCAAAACCCAACTCCTATGTCAACTCCTCCTTGAAGACTTTTTTTAAAATCATATAATATATTTAAAATCTGATCAAGAGAGTTTCTAAAGTATTTTGTCTTTATATCTGATAGTGCATATTATCTGGTTGCCTATGTATTCACATTGAACTTAAGGTTTCTGCGACCAGAAGAAAAAAAAAAAAAAGCATGACTTGTTCACTTTTACACCCTTGGTACCCAGTGGTGCTTTGGATATATTGGTTCACTCAATCAACCAATAAAAGTTTACAGAGAACCTTTCCATACATAGGTAGTAGCTTTAAGGAACATAGGGTGCTTGGGGAAGTAGAAAGTATCTTCACCCTAAAGGAATTGACAATCTTTTTTTTTTTTTTTTCCTTGCAGTTTTTGGCCAGTTCTGTGTTCAAACCTGCCACCTTCAGTATATGGGGCCAGCACCCTACTCCACAGGTGCTGGCCAGAATTAACAATCTTAATAAAGAAAAAAACCCTCTGATGAAACCTTCAAAAGCAATAGGCTACATTAAGGAGTTAAATTGATGATCCAGATAATAAAACCTAAATTGGGACGGCAGGGACGTAAACAGTAGAGCTAACAATAATGTAGTCAACGCATAAGCACGTATGCCCTTCTGGGAGATTCTCAGAGACTGTTTATGTAACAAAGACTTGAGAAATTTCACAGAAATTAATTAAACTTATTTGACCCTGGAGCCATTTATTCATAAACCATCTGTTGTCATTCTTCTTTCTATACCATTTGCTAATTAATTTTGTAAAAAAAAGTATTGATCAGAAAACATGAGATCAAAACTATACATTCTGAGTAGCTTATAATACCCTTTGAAATCTTATTATAATCAATTTCCCAAGGAAATCTTTTATAAGACCAATAAAAATTTAAAAGACAAGCTAATGTTTGGTATTGAAATAGAAATTATTAGCTTTATTAAGTACCACAGATTCCCAATTCTCTTTGCTTATTTTTCCAAAAGAATTACTCTTTACAGTGAGTACATTTTATTTGTATAATTAAATTAGATAATATTTATCTTTTAGCCCGTACAAAGCATAGCACACAAGAGTAACAGGAAAGCTTGGATTTGATGACCCTCTCATCTCAGTTTCTGCTCCATCTTCTTATCTGACATCATTTTTATTGGGAAAAGGAGAAAATATTCAAAGCCTTATGTGAAATGTGCTTGTGAAATACATGTTTTGTAAATAAATATATTCACACCTATAGGCATAAATACATACAGTTTTATAGATAATTTAGTAGTTACATACAAATATATATTTGTATATATGTTTTATTTTGAGACAATAGATTTGATAGCTTAAAATTTTCTGTAAAAAGGAAGAAAAAAGCTAAAATAGTTTCTGATGTAACAAATGCCAAGACACAAGGGAAGCAGCCTACAGTGTAGTTCAGGTCCAAACTCACATGCTCTAGAAGAGAGCATGAACTTTGAGGGATACTTTCTACTTTTAGTATCAATCACCTCAATAGATGGATAACATCTTGCAATAGTGTCCACCTAATTTAATCGGCATATTGCCATTGGTGGGAATATTGAAAGGTAGGCAAATGTTATTTGGCAAAGCTGAGTGCTCTGAAAATTTAAATCAATCATTTTATCTAATGCCATGTTCTGTTTGTTAATTTGAGGATTTATTTATTTTATTTTTATTTATTTATTTTTTTATTGTTAAATCATAGCTGTGTACATTAGTTCAATTATTTTTTAATGTGTATTTATCATATATGCCTAAGGCACTATGCTTCATAGGGGATTCAAAGATACATGAAATGGGCTTTCTACACCAGTTTTTTGCCATTATACGTCACACACCTTCAAAACACATTATCTTGTCTGTGGGGAGCAAAAAAAAAAAAAAAAAAAAAAAATTGTGATCGCAAAATCGTGACATCCAGTGTAGATTTAAAAAGTGGTTTTCATAGAGCAAGGATACAGCCCTCAGCATTCCGACGGGAAGAGACTGGAACCGACCAAGCCTCGTGCCTTGTATCTGGGGCACATGCCCATCCAATAATCAAGACATTTCCTTCCTAAAGAGCTTTCAATAGATAATAACCCTATTAGTGGTAGATCTCAAACTAGGACTCATGCCTGAAAACCAAGGTACCTTTCATACATTAGATTTAAGTCACAAGCTTTAGCCGGGGTGCTTTAACTAAGACCAAAAGGAGTCTTGTCTAAAGAGAAATCGTTTTCCTAGCAATCGTCCTAAAAATCCTGGGACGTCGCTTATCCTGCCGTCCTTCTGGATTCACCTCCACAGTGTCGATATAGAATTTTGCTGTGTCTGATCAAGTTATTTCACAGACAAAAACTGACCCACTGCCATTTCCCGGGATGCCTTACAGAGTGAACCTCATTAGTCCCGTGGCTCCTAAGTTCATCCTGTGCTTAGTGCAGATACAATATGGCCTGGTTGGCATGACTCTGGATTTATGGTCTGAATGGGGCACTATTCTCCCTTTAGTTTGACTAGGGCAGTTTAGTTAAGTTTCAAACACCTTGGTTTTTCACATTTACAGTCCAAGTAACACCTGTCTATCCCAGACATTCAAGATGTTATAATCACTTCATTTCACTAACACCGACAGCCCACCTGCTCTACCAGGCACCATACTAGGCATGAGACAAGCATGTCGTCTCTGCCCTTGGAGTGCTCCAGGTTTAGTGTGGAAACAGACTTGGTAAATAAGTAATTACAAAATACCATGAATAAGTGCTATTTCAGACAGCTGTTGCGAAGGTCAAATATGATAACATAGGTGAAAACATCTTGTGAACTGCAAAATTCTATTTAAACAAGAGCTATTACCATTCCAGGGCTCTCTTCTTTGCTGCCCATTCCAACCCCATGTTTTATTCAAGGTTTAAATGAAGCCTAATTCATCCACAAAATTCTCCTGGCTGCACCAACCCACATCACAAAACAGCTATGTCTTGCTTTATTCTCTAGTTACTAAATTATAATATGAGCTTTATAGTAATTGTGAGAAAAAATTATTTCCTGTTTTGGAAAAAAGTACAGAAATCCAAAATTCCTTCTAATCTTAGTTGGGGCATCTCACCTAAAACCTGGAACTTAAATGTCACAATAAAAAACAGTTTAGTTTAGTTTTTTTTAAATTTTGTTTCTTTTTAGTTGACTTATCATAATCGTAAATCCTTTGGGCTATAGAGTGTGTTACATGTACACAATACATAACAATCAAATCAAGGTAATTAGTATACCCATGACATCAAACATTTATCACTTATATGTACTTCTAGCTTTTTGAAAACATGCTACAAACTGTAGTCAACCATATCCACCTTACAGTGCTGAGGAATATCAGAACGCATTCCTTTATCCGTTAACCAATCTCTTTTCCTCCTCCCTTCCCCGTATGCTTTCCAGATTTAATCCCCATAAGTCCAGGAGTAGTTTTGTTTTGAGGTTTGAGACCAGGTAACTGAATTATGGATCCAAAGAAATAGGTTAACTTAAGAAAGAAAGGTCTGAGATGACTCCACAAAATGCCAATGCTTGGCACACACTCCATGTCGTATTCCACCCCCTGAAGACGTTTTCCCTTGATGAGGACTCTGGAGGACGCAGCAAGTGTACTGCTGTCATTAGACACTTGAATAATTCACCCTGGATGGCCACATGGCTTCTTTACGAGCCCTCCTGTTGCTGTTACACCAAAGACGAGCTAAATTAGGGTTGAGTGGTACTCCTCCCACAAGAATTTTATTAGGGATTAAATGCCTGGTAGGAGAGCTTCTCTGGGGGATTTACCACCCAGTCATGTAGCCATTGCTACTTTAAGAAAAAGGTGAAAATCCCCCTCACAGAACTGCGGGAAGGATTTCCTGGGATTAGCCTTGTGGAATTAGTTTCTTCACCCCATATGCAATACACATATTAATTAGGCTTACTTTATCCACGTTATTTCAACATCCTCCAGCTTTAAGGCCTCTGTTAAACCCCATCTTATTTGAAAATCCTTCCATGAAACTTCTTTCCCCAGTGAGCAACTTCTCTGAATTCCTCTAATGCTGACAAGAAAAAATCCAACTGGCAGATCTTTTCTTTCACAGACGTTTTCGTATCAGTATATTCCTTCCCATCCTCAGGCATGTCACACTCATTAATATCTTAACACTATATCCCTGTACTGTTAGATTAACACAACTTCTTAAATCTACCCTGGACACCACTAGTTTGCTGATGTCAATCTTCTTCATTCTTCAACGCCTGAAGAGTTTATTAGCTTAATATCAATTTGGCCTGAATATTTTCCTGCAGTAGGACCAGGACTGGGGCCAGACTAGAAATAAAATCAATGCGTGAAGCTGGGGTGAGGGTTTAAAGAAGATTATGGCATGGTAAGTGCATTCAAATTGTTTGTTGAGCTGGAAAATGTAGATTGGACACATAAAATAGAAAATAACAACAGAGAATATAGTTGAAGAATAACAAATAACATAGAAAATAAGCTGTATTTCATTATTCATTTGTTCATTCATTGTTCAGGCATGTAGATTACACAGATTTCTAATAATTAGGTCACCTCTGTGGTCTAATATAGTAGACACTCTCTCTGTTGCAGACACTGATAAAAGAAAAGACCAAGGTTAATTGCTAATAAGTTATTAAGAAAGCAAAAGAAAGGAGAAGAAAGATCGTTATAGGTCAGCAGTGGCCAGAAAAATTTTTTATAACAGACACAAAAGTGAAAACCCCATCTTCTTTCTGATGCTTTAACCACTACTCCATCCCCATGCAGTTAAACTGGACTATTTATCTATTGAGCATTCCTTATGGTTTTCTGAACTTCTGTATCAATTATACAAGGCCAGGTGCACTCTGTCTCCTGTAGTGTGCAGCTTTCCTGAACCACTCTGGCTGAGGAAGGTTCTGCCTCTTATGAAGTTCTGAATCCCTCCACGTCTGACGGACTGTTCCTGGGCTCCACTGCCTTGCCTCACTTTCTTTGCCCCTAGCAAAGCAATACTGATCCTACCTTCCAACTGCCCATCTGTTTCCTCATTCCAAGGTCCTAAGAAAGAAAAAAAAAAAAAAAAAAAAAAAGAAGCCCTTTCTGTTGAAATACTGTGAATAACTCATAATGTTAGACACTTCCCATATGTCTTCTCTCTGGAATTCAATTCTGCCCTCTTGGAAGGACATCTTGCATATCAATCACTCTTAGCCACTGTATCAAAAAGTATTGATGAATCAAAAGAATTTGTTAAGTATATTATCTGAAATTCCAGAATGTTCAAAATAATACAGATGTATATTTATCCCTGCAATTATACCATTCTCATTTACTGATATTCCTGAATAAATCAGAGAGAAAATTTGAGAACTAAAACTATAAGAGTAGAAATTAAATGTTCTATCCACAAGACATCCATCACAGCATTAAAAAAAGAAAGGCTGAAAACTCCCATATAATATTAATTTATATGTTTATAGGCTTCAAGTCCCTCCATCATGAAAGGCATTCACATTATTCCTGACAAATGTTGATACTTAATCAATTTGTGCTGAGTCAATGACCAATAAGAGATGTAGGATGCTTTCCTGAGACTGTAAAGCATATGGTTAAGAAGTATAGAAACATAAAGTGAGGGAGAGAGGATATAAATCAATGACTAACTTGTCTACTTAAAACACATACGCTCTCAAGATACCATTCAAGGCTTTTCTTCCATGAAATAAAAAGAGCTAACTTTAAATAGAAAATATGGAATGCCAAGGAAATGGAAATCTCGAGATGGCGTTAGTCCAACATTAACATCTGCTACCTGTGTAACCCTGGGCAGATTATCTACTCTCACTGAGCCTTGGCTTTTTCAACTTTGAAAGGGGTATAAAAATACTCATCCTACCTACCTCTGATAATCAGTGTTCCTAATGGAGCTTTATAAAGCACTATGCAAATATAAGTTGGTATCACTTTGTTATTGTGTCTGTATCAGGTAATTTAGTCTTTGACTTCATTTCCATTTACTCACCTGTCTAACATATATATTATCATGGCTATTTAAATTGCTTTTGTCTGCAAGATAGCTATTTACATCAATTTATACCATAAGTTGGGAAATTTATATAGCTGTTTCTGCCACATATCATAGTGTTTCTCGGTGTAATTTCCAAAATCAAAATGTCAGCTTGTAGACAAAATGTCAGAATGTCAAGAAGAAATTCTTCCACCTATATTGAGAAATCTGAATATAAATAACATCCAATTCTTCAGTGTCTTTTGAAAATCTATATTAATTTGTAATTCAAAGAAAATGATGGGAAACAAAATATACTGATAAAAAATTTAAGAAAAGCGGGCTTGGCGCCCATAGCACAGTGGTTACTGTGCCAGCCACGTAACACCAAGCAGGAGGGTTCAAACCTCGCCCGGCCAGCTGAACAAGGATAACTGCAACAAAAATATAGCCGGGAGTTGTGACAGTTGCCTGTAGTCCCAGCTACTTGGGAGGCTGAGACCAGAGAATCCCTTAAGCCCAAGAGTTTGAGGTTGCTGAGCTGTGACACCACAGCACTACTCTACTGAAGGTGACATAATGAGACCCTGTCTCAAAAAAAAAAAAAAAAAAAATTATTTTAAGAAAAGTAATGGAAAATACAACTGTAATTGCAAATTGTAATATTCTTAGTTTATGAGATTCTTATATTGACCTAATATTTTCTCATGTCATTACATAGGTGTTACATGCTAATAACATTTTAAGTTTTTTTCTTTTAAAAACAACTTTGGGCGATGGAAACTTTGTATCTTTTGTAACATCCTTGATGGATTTGGAGAACACTCTCCTAAGTAAAGTATCACAGGAATGGAAAAACAAGTATCCCATGTGCTCAATCCTAAATTGAAACTAGTAGACTAGCAAGGAGGTGCTCATGGGACAGAAAAACTCTGGAGAAGGGAGTGGGGGAGGGTTCAGCACGTTCCCGCTCAGGGGGAAGGATGCCTGGATATAGGGCACACTTCCTGGGGGAAGGAAAAAGCTACAACCTAGACTTTAAGTTACAAATGCGAATAATGTCACCTAGTTGTGGGTACCCTGGTATTAATCTGAAGTAAAAGTGAAAGAAAGAAAATAATTTTAAAAAAAATACTTTTTGAATTAGAAAGATCACAATCAAAATGCACCACCCCATTGGCTGACCCTCAAGGCAAAATTCACAAATGGGAGAAGTTCCATAATGAAGAAAATTTTTTTCATAAAAAGTGTTTGCTAACTTCTGGAGGATATATCTGATTACTCTGATGCTCTGAAACTCTGCAAGTTGTGAAGGTACTAAGAAACCATGTATCAGAAGAGAAAAAAGATTTTAGGGGTTTTTCAATTAAAAAAAAATTAAAAGAATAAAAATAAGAATTAATTGCTTATATATCATTAATAAAAACCTAAACAAGTTCTGAGGAAAAAAACTACACCAATCATTTAATAGCCATTTATTATAATATAATCACAATATAATATTACATTATTATCATAATATAACAAGTCATATAATAAGCACAAAAATTATAAATTCCTTAGACTGTTATGATGGTCATACTCTTTCTCTTCATTAATATTTGCTTCCTTGATGCAGAATAATTACTCTGCCTTGGCAGAATGATTTCTAAAGGTTCGAGCTGATGAGTAGAGAAATTGAGAAAGGTTATTGACCTGAATATTCAAAGCCTGTTTGAAATGAATAAATTAGTTAAGTGTTTAACACAAAGGGGAAGAAGAGGACGAGTAAGTTTCTAAGAGTAAAGGTAGAAAGTATCATTTGGCAGATCCAAAATCTAAACAAAAACTAACAAACAAATAAATAAACTTAATCTCCACATAACATTACTGAAATACTGCTTTTTGTTTTTCAGAGGTAAAAACAAGTTATCGTAACAGAAAGGTTGTTAAATTAGACAGTAATATATTTTTCAGAAAGGTCAATAGTGCCTGGAAAAGAGCAAGAAGTTTCTTTTAGCCCCACCAAACCATTTTGTTTTGTTCCGCTGTCCTCCATTACTTTTTCCTCTTCCTCCGCCGTTTCTAATGCCCAAAATATTTCATGAGGGAAGATAAACTGCTACACAGGTAAGATAAAGCTCCTTTTTGTGTTTCTCACCCCAGGCCCGGAGAATAAACATGTGATTCTGATGCTGACAAAAAAAAAAAAATTCTCAGCCTAAATAATAAACACAACAATTTGCTTCAACGAAATGACAGATTTTATGATAATGAATAACCCCGTGCTTTTGCAGAAGTGCTATGCTTTATAAAAAACCTTATATGGGATGGCGCCTGTGGCTCAAAAGGGGTAGGGCGCTGGCCCCATATGCTGGAGGTGGTGGGTTCAAACCCAGCCCTGGCCAAAAACTCCAAAAAATAATAAATAAATAAATAAATAAATAAATAATAACTTTGTATGTATTATCCTTTGGGCTCCTCCCAGAAATCATGCAAGGTGCATAGGGGAGGTTTATTCTTTCCACTTTTTTTTTTTTTTTTTTACCAATAGGAAAAGAGGCTCAAATTTGCTTACCATCACTCAGGGTCTGATTTTGGACTCAGAATCGAGTCCTTTCTTTTTTCTGTGGGAAAGATTCTCACAACCCTGACAAGAGAGCAGCCATTTTGGGAAACGGCTAGTGAGGAAAAGCAGGCCAGAAATCAGACTGTGTGATCACAGCAAATGCCCTGCCCACCTCCTGGAATGCTTCATGGCCAGTGTTCCTGAAAAACAACAGAAAGGTAACTTTAACTCTGGCCCTGGCAGGCAGCCAACTAAGCAAATAACTCCTACATTTGCCCAGTGCAAAAATTAGTCCCTCTGCATAAGTCCCTCTGAACACATAACCCTACTGATAAGGGATAATAAAACCCTTGAAACTGTGTGAAAGTGAACTGACTCCTGGTCAGATTCACTTTTTTTTCTGTCCTTTCTCTGCTAATACAGCCTTTCCAATCCCTCGACTGGCTTCTTCTCCTTCTTATGGACTCTTCCCTCTCACCCCACCCCTGTTCCTCTCACTCTCCCCCTACCCTTACTCCCCAATAAGCTTTCATCACTGAGCAATTTCACCAAAAGACATACATATGAATTACAAAAACATAATTCCTTTGTTATTTGCATAGTAGATCTCAAGATGTGTGTTTCTGTGTTTAGTTAATGAAACATCTTCTTTCTGTATGCACTGAGTAGTATGGATTAAAGAGAGTTATGTAACAAGTAGAGCCATGCAGCAAAAAAAAGTTTTATTAATATTGAATTAGTTCTAAAACAACTGTAACAGAAAATTCAGCATGAATTTTTAAATATGAAATGCATTTATCCACACAATTATTGGCCTAGGAATATTTTCTGAGCACCTACTCTGGATAACTGGGTGCCATGGATATAACAGGAAACAGCATACCCTCTGTGTGTGCCTCCGTGATGTCCCATCAGCAGATGATATAGACATAGAGCAAAGAGTTATTAAATGTCTAAATGCAGGGGCTGCAGGAATCCAGCCTAGTGTGGGGTTAGGAGAGCTTCCTTCAAGATAAGACAATTAAGGTAAAATCCAAAATAAATAAATATGATATGCGTAAGTAAAAAGGAAGAAGAGGATGGAGCACAATGAAAGAACATTTCAGGAAGAAAAATAATTTGGAATTTAGTGCAATAGCTGTGTTCACCCAAGGGTATAACTGATTGGGTAACGCAGAAACAATCTGAAAGGTTTAATGACTTCACCTGCATATTTTATTTTGCAGTGAATTCTCTGTTCCTAAAACCAGAGCTCAAAATGGCACTGAATACACTGTCTTGATTTTCTGAAACTATATTGTATTCATGAGGAATACAAAAACTGAACATCTTTACACATTTTGTTCTTACTAGGCCTTTTTACCGACCTTGTCTCATTTAATCCTCAGAACAACCTTGAACAAATGAAATACTCTCTGTTTCTTATTGAGGCTTAAAGTGATTATTCTTTTTCAAGTATCCAGGGTAGCTGATCCAGAATAAAAACTCAGGTTTTAGGGTCACTTGTCCATTGCACTTTTCATGACATCACATAGTAACCATTAGCTAAAGAATCCTATCCACCTGCCAAAGGCTTATTAAGATCCTGCTGAGTGTCGCTGACCAAGATAGATAAGATCCCTGTTTTCATGGAACCTACATTTTATTAATAAATAGAATAATAATAAGAGTAGGGCTTTTTTTCTTGATTTCTCATTTACTTTGGGGAAAAAAATCCTTCATATTCCAAAGAATAAATTGAAGTACATGGATTTGGACTCCATTTCTCTTACGCCACCTGTGTCTGCTTCCATTGTTATTTGATGATCTGGTGCTCTCTCTCCTTCCAGGCCCCTGGCATTGGGAGCACAGGCATGGCCAGGGAACATGATGCCACTACTTTGTGCAGAACTGGTTGGCCAGGGTGTTTTCACTCACTCACCCAAAGGTGTGGCAATAGGTATTAATGCTTTGGAGCAAGGCCACGTGTGATTCCAAAGACTGTCACTGTTAACATCCAAGGTTATGTTCCATAATGTTAGACTAAAAGCATCCGAGAGAGAAAGATTTTTTTTTTATTTATTATTTTTTTTGAGACAGTCTCACTTTGTCATCCTCGATATAGTAGCATCATAGCTCACAGCAACCTCCAGCTCTTGGGCTTAGGCAATTCTCTTGCCTCAGCCTCCCAAGTAGCTGGCACTACAGGCACCTGCCACAATGCCCGGCTATTTTGTTGTTCTTGTTGCAGTTTGTCTGGGGCCAGGTTCAATCTCACCACCCTTGGTATATAGGGCTGGTGCCCTACTCGCTGAGCAACAGGTGCCACCCAAGAGAGAAAGATTTTTTTAAAAGTAGATGTTTGCAAAACCTCCTTATGCTGGGGGTAAGAGCATCCCTGAGTAAAGCTTGATGGTGAAATAAATAGTTATTCTTCTGATTTCTAGAATATGCTTTGTATTAAAAGAGACCCCGGTGACCTGAAAGACTAATTCTAAAAATGCTTGTTTTTTTATCTTGTGGTCGGAGAGAAAGGGAGTAGTTGGCACCCACAATTCCTATCAATTCCCATAAAACATCTGACCCATTTTTCCTGTGCCATGTTCCAGAAGTTAGCGAACACCTGGCAAAAAAAGAAATTTAATACACTAGAAAGTTTAAAGGTAGAAGGCTAATGAAAAATGAAAAAATAAACCCTGAAACTCTACTACAAAGGAAAATCAACCACTTGGTAGTACCCCCTCTGCTAGTGTGGGTGCACAGCAACTTTCAAACCTGGGAATGATTCATTCACTCTCTCCAGGAAGAATGGTGGGGGTAAGGGTGAGGGACAGCCTATTTTCCAGAATTCTGAAGGACATCAGCTTGTAATATATTGATTGGATAGATTAAATGGAATGAGATTTCACAGGAAGGAGCAAAGAAAGGATGATCACAAAGTAGAAAGGAACAGATGAAGGAATAGGAAACAGTGTGGGAAAGAGGCCAGAAGCATATAGTTAAAGCAGCTGCAGAAACAGTGTTCAGTTATCCAGGGAGCGGGTGTCTCAGGCAGAGTGGATCTGACAGGTGCAGACAGGCAGCCTCAAGACAGGTGGGTTCCAAATAGGGTTCACGCTGCTGCTCAGCAAAGGCAGGCCACTCCTCCATCAAGGAGACCAAAGGCACAGTGGAAACTCAGGAAAGGACAGATTTCTGTCAGAGTTTCTCAGTTTGCAAAAATGGTCTGAGAAGCAAAGTGCTTCAGAACCACTATAGGAGCAGAGAGCCAGAGCACTTGTAAATAGCATGGATCCTTTCAATCCAGGCTATCTCAATCTCATACAGTCACACCTGATATTTTTGACAAATGACTTAAGTGAGCCCTGTGCACAATTAAGTTTAATAACCTCTAGGAAGGATGATTAAATTGGGTTCTTCAGCTTCTTTTGTTCTCAGAGTGACCAAGGCTATCTCTTGGTCACAGCCCCTAGAATGGAGCTATCTGAACTGAACATAACAGACCCCCTGGCTACAAAGAGCTCAGATTTTTTTTGGATGGGGAATCACACCAGAATCTCTCCATATCATGTCCCTGAAGGTCAAGCCACATCCTATGTCCCTATGTGTGACTCCTGGCAGAGGATCTCCAGTTTCAGAAGCTATTGTGTCAATGTGTAAAGGTGAGGAAGGTACAGTCAGACTGTGAACAGTGGAAGGCACCCAACTACATCTTCACCAGAGCACCATTCAGACCCCTGGGTCAAACTAGAAAGAGGAAAGAGGGAGAAAGGCCATAAAAAAATTATGTCAGTCCCACAACATTCCTCAAGACCTAAGTGGAGAGCCCTCTGCCAACTGCCAAAGGTGACACATTGCACTGTTCCCTGAAGGGACTGCTTTTCAAGTATTAGGCCTCAAAAGTAAATTTCTGTGAAGCAAAAAGTTCTAATTAATTACAATTTTGTGTATGTGTATTGAATTTGTATTTTCCAACAGACAAGACAGTCTAAGTAAAACTCTGTTCAAAATCAGGAGTTCAGACAGACATCTCTAGTTATAGAACTTGCCCGCAGAATAAAAGCTGAACTGGAGCCACTGTCAACCTCCTGGTAACCCATGACCCTGTCTTCCCGCCCCTCTGATCGCTGTTGGTGAGTTTAGGTCCTATTTGTGATATTTCTGTTCAGGGGCCTGGAACTCTAGGAAGCCCTTGCCCTGTACCAAGGCACACAACCACATTACCGCCAGCCCTTGCATCTGTGTTTGCAGCAAGAACAACTTCTGCACTCACGAGTGGGCTCAGAACTCCTGCAGAATCCTCATAAATATGCCTTCATCCCTACTAATATCCGCATTGACACATTTTCATGATCATGCTAAACTGAAGGCCAGATAAAAGCACGTTTCAATTCAAAACAAAACAAGCAAACAAAAGCCTCCAAGGTCTCTTTATTTATTTATTTTCTTTTTTTGGAGACAAGAATCTCATTTTATCGCCCTTGGTAGAGTGCTGTGAAGTCACAGCTCACGGCAACCTCCAACTCCTGGGCCTAGGCGATTCCCCTGCCTCAGCCTCCGGAGTAGCTGGGGCCACAGACGCCCGCCACAACGCCCGGCTGTTTTTTGTTACAGTTTGGCGGGGGTCGAGGTCTCTTTCTATGATGTTCTTTTGATGCGTAATTTCCTGGAAGAAAAGTCCTTCCAGCTCCTGGTCCCATACACACCCACCATTGGGGAAGCCATGCCAACGCCCCCTTGGGGACCTCGCGGAGTCACCACTTCTCTCTTCTCTCCACAGCTCGAACGGAAAATCCGTCACGTGGGCCCAGAACGAGAAGAGCAGCCGGGGGCAGCACCTGTGGCAGCGGCTGTCCATCCACATCAACAAGAAAGAGAACCCCAACCAAACGGCCGTCATCAAGCCCTTCCCTAAGAGCACGGAGAGCCGAGGCCTGGGCGCGGGCGCGGGGGCCCCCGGCAGCGCGGGCGGCGCGGGTGGAGCGAGCTGCGCAGGCGCCGGCCCCGGCACTCCCGAGCCCCCCGACGCCGGCCCCAAGGCGCTGTACGACGTGGCCGAGGCCGAGGAGCACTTCCCGGCGCCCGCGCGGCCGCGCTCGCCGTCGCCCATCAGCACGCTGAGCCGCGGCGCGGGGTCGGCCAGCCGCACGGAGGACGACGTGCCGTCGCTGCACTCGGAGCCCACGGCGCGCAGCAACTCGTCCCAGGGCTCGCTCATGGAGCAGATCAGCAGCGTGGTGACCCGCTTCACGGCCAACATCAGCGAGCTCAACTCCATGATGCTGTCCACCGCGGCTCCCGGCCCTGGCGTGGGCGCCCCGCTCTGCTCTTCCTACCTGATCCCCAAAGAGATCCAGCTGCCTACGACCATGACGACGTTCGCCGAAATCCAGCCTCTGCCGGCCATCGAGGTCACGGGCGGCGCGCAGCCCGTGGCGGGGGCCCCGCCGGCTGGGGGCGCGGCAGGGGAGGCACCCGGAGCCGGGCCCGAGGCTGCGGCCGGCAAGCAAGACCTGGAGGAGTTGGTGGCTCTCACCCCGCCGTCCCCCTTCAGAGACTCGGTGGACTCGGGGAGTACAACCCCCAACTCGCCAGTGTCCGAGTCGGCCCTCTGTATCCCATCGTCTCCCAAATATGACACTCTGATCATAAGAGATTACACTCAGAGCTCCTCGTCGTTGTGAATGTCACAGGAAACCACTCTGGATTCCGCTGCTGAGCCGAGACCTCTGGGGTTCACGGACACAGTGACGAGCGTGGTCACCTGCGTAAGAGCCGAGGTGCAAGATGCCAAGTAATGGAAACGTGAGATTAATAGTGCTATTTCACAACAGCCGACGAAAACACAACTACAAATCTTTTGGCAGATTTTCTTCTAGTGGCCTTAGAAAACATGGGCTTTTAAGAAGCACTGCTTGTATTTTTGAGGGCTGACATAGAGTCTGTTAAAACAGTTACATACCAAGTGCTTTGCTCCAGGAAAGCAGTGAGTGTGAAACAGCATAATGGAGGGTGAAAAGCATAGTTAATGCGCAACTGTAAAAAGTTTTATTTGTTTACTTTAGTTCTTTTCCCAGAAGAGTCTTTGATTCGCCAAACATGAATGTACATTTTCTAACAAACTCAAAATCTGGGACCAAAACATCAACCTTTCTCTTACTTTTTTCTTTCTTTTTCTCTTTTCTATTTTTATTTTTCCTTTAAAGACCTTAAAAAGCAGTAATTTGGGCTCAGTATTTACTGAGGCATTATTGTGAGTGCATCCCACGCGTAACACACAACTGGATAGTGAGTGCTGCGCTAATGTACCTAGGGCTTCTACCGGAGACTTTCCTCTCCAATTTGGTTGCGAAATACTCTTCCAAAAGCCTGCATCTGGGATTCCACCTAGTTATGTCAGATTCACCTCCATTAACCAAGAAAACCAGTGGAAGATTTCTTGACTATTTCACCACGTTGCCAATCAATACAATACTGGAGTAGCAAAAAAAAAAAAAATATTTTCTGGAATACTGTTTTGTAATTCCCTCACTGGGGTGCATTGTGTAGCTGGAAATTCTCTTTATAATAATAATTCTTGAGCTCCAGCCTGGCTATCTCGTTCATGAAACAAACCACTCCTTAAGAATGCTGTTCCGTTAGCATTGCAGCTAAAATACTAAAATACGCATTTGGGCTTCTTCCTTTCTTTTGAGAATCTGATACTTTACAAAGAGCTCCTCTGTTCTTTTTGAGTCTCACCACTGGAAGAGTGGTCCATAGACCCAATGAAGACATTGTCACAGTTAGAGGAACTGTTGTTGAAAGAATTAACACAATCTTAACTACACTGAAAATTTCAAACTGTGTCAAGTCAGCTTAGCAGAGATTTAGCTATGCCAATGAGCAGTGATTTTAACTATTCTTGGCTGCTTAAACCGGGCAGCTATGAACTATGACAAACGTAGATTTTTCAAAGCAATACAGAATATTAAAACAGAGGAACCTTAATATCAACTGCATAATCTTTCTTAGCCATTCCAGAAAAAAGCAAAGCAATTATTAATATTTTATTTTTTAAATAATTTTAATATGATTTCATGCACTTCATATTGTCACTTTTTAAAAACTGCAGAAAAGAGATTTAGGGTTATAATAGAAACATGTGCTTTGATAAGCTTATATAGGTAGAATTCATAGTTCAAGACCTGAGTCCACTGTCATCTTTCTTCCTCCCATTGCAGCTATCCTCAGGTACCAAATGTTTTTGATTTTTAAATAAGGATAGTAATAAAAGGAGGAAGTGTCCTATAAATTTAAAGACCAGTTGACCCAGCCTTATACTAAAGATAGCCTTATGAAAAAGATTTGCTGTGAGGCAGAAGTATATTTTTGGCAGAGAGAAAAATAAACTTTTTTCCCCTTTAGCTCAATATCCTTATTTTGGTAGGTACTTTTTATTTCACATCTACTTTTAAAAAAAGTTGAGAAATGGAAGTCTAGTCATTGACATATATCATTCTCCACTGTGAAAAGTTATAATATACTACTTGTTGACTTTCCCTTTCTGATCTCTGTTCTTATTTGAAATATCAAATGAAATCTTCCAATGTAAAACATTAAAAGTAAGCATTAATTTACTAAAATATCAATTTAAAGGAAATCAAATCTCCCATACCAAATTTGAAAATAATATCATGAGAGTACCCTGATCCCGAATATTGCAGTGAAACTTTTGAAACAGACGTGAAATCTAGCTAAGTTTCATGGTATTATTAAAAGCAAATGTCTGCCTCTACCTGAAAAAGAAATGTAAATATTTTTAAGTATTAATATCCCCTGGATCTTCATCAAAAGGGTGGCATTCACCAGGGGATGGCTGTCATTTCTTATGTATTGAAACCTTTCTAAATATGCTCTATTCTCTACGTCTTAATATTTGTTTCATAAAATCCTTACATTGATTTTTATTTTTGTTCTCAAATACAGTAACTTTCACTGTATTGACAAATAGAAGAACATTTTTTAAACTTTCTCCATGGTCAAATCCATTTTCTAATTTTTTAGTAACATCTCTTTAAAAAGTATACTACCTTAGGAGAAACTTCATTAGAAATTAAAATTTAATGTGAGTAAATTGTCATCTGATAATTCTACATGATATAATCAACTGTAATAATAAAATAACTTATCCAATTAGAGGAAAACAAGATATATTTTTCTCTGTATTTCTATAACTTTTGCCACTTCATTGAATACATTGTATATTGGACATTCAATTATTAGATATGCATTCTTGAGATCTTTTATTTTGGAATGATGCTAACTCTGTCTCTTTGCCAATTCTAATACCAGGTTCCAAGTAATAACTCTACCATACAAAGAGAACTGAATATTCATTCTAGGGCTAGGATCTGAACTTCACAATTCATTCGGGTACCTATTCTCATTGAATTTCCTTGTTCCCTGGTGCCCAGGGATAATTCAGTCGGGACCACCATGACTAAAAGGAAGGAGAAATGCTAAGGTGCAGCAAAGTGACCCTGCAGGAGAGATTGGTCCCAGGATGGAAGGAAGAAGGCCTGGTTTGATGAAGTTGTGCTGACTAATCTGAACAGTCTACTCATGCTTTTATTTTGGGAGAAGAGGTGGGCAGCTTGAGAAGAACATAGAAGAACCATCTTTCTGAGCTAGGGGTAGGGAATGGAAAGGAAATACGAGAAGAAAATGCATAAGAGGATTTTCTTGACTTAAGTGAGGAACAAAAAGCAAATCCCCCAATGTGCCAATTCTTGAAAGTAACAGTCTTTCCCAAACTACTGCTGTTATCAGCAAGTGATCAGGAAGACTAGGAGCTATTTCTGACTGTAAGCGAATTGCATAATGGCTCTGCTGCAGTTCTGTGACTTCCAAACCAGGAATTAAACACAGTTTTTAAGAAAACAAACAACAATAAAAAAAAAAAAAAGAAAAACATTTCCTATGCTAGTCTCTCAGCAAAATGTACATGTTTTGGAGACTTCAAAGGCATTGTCTGATTTCACATTTAGCAACAGCTTATTAATAACCCTCAAGCTGTCAGAACCTCTATAGTTACCATTTACAATTTTATACTGTGAAAAAATACAGATCAGTGAAAACATATAGATGAAGCAGAATTTACTTAGAAGAGAGTCTGAGGCCTGGGAGATTCTCTACTGTGTATCAAAGAATGAGGCATGTATAAAATAGTTGGCTGAATTTCACTGATCTTCCCAATGTGAACAAATATACTATGTATATTGTGTGTATTTCTAGAAATCAATGGCAGCTGCTGGTGGTGTTGTAATTAGAAATCTATATAGAATATAGATGTTTTAGAAAGATGGTGCCAATCCTAAAGATTTGTGTGGGCTACAAGAGCTTGTATTTACTTTTTTCTGCACTTACAACTGATTTGGTTTTAAAATTGTGTGCGTGTATTTGTTCTTTTTCTGTTGTTGCAGCTTATACTATTAAAATAATAGAGAATGTTAAATTATTTTGATGTGAATTGCAAATGATTTTTTTCATAAAGTTTAACATTTTTATCAGCATTGTTTTGCTTTGTACTTGTGTAAATGTGTTTCATTTTAGCATTTTAAAATATACTTGCTTGTTTTCTGAGTTGTCTAAACCATGTTATAGCTGGTGTTTGTGAAGTCAGTTACTTTTTAAAAATTATTAAAAATAACTATGATAAGACTTTAAGATCACTCCCCAAAATGTTTAGAATATTTTCCCAGTAGTGTTTTATAAGAAGAAAGAGCCATGGTACTAAGTAACCTTAAATTCTGAGTGATCTACACATTCGAATTACGGGTTTATAAAGTGAGCAGTGGACAGTAGGTAAAAATGAAAATATAAACCAACCACAAACCAAGTAGAGATTCTGTCACCAAAGACATCTACAAACACCATTTAAGACATAAACAAATACTTTCTCCAAGAAAGGAATGTAGGAAATATACATTGTTTTGTGTCTAGATAAACAAATGGCAGAAATATTAATAGTTTCCCAATTATCTGTCTTGATATAGGCAACATCACACAAATAAAATAGATTGTTTGTAGATGTGTGTGTATATAAAGATACACACACATTTATATAAATGTTTTACTTTTGAGTCCATCTACATGTGTGTTTGCGTGTAAATATGTTTGTGTGTACATGTATGTGCATATTTATATAATTTTTCCACAAAAATTTTCTTGCCTAATTACTTTTTGACTCTCGGAAATTTATGTTTCCTGTACACCAAGTAGTGAAAACCTAAAAGCAGAGTATAGGGTACATGTTTGATATATGGGAGAAAAGGTAAACATTTTAAAATATAATTGTTCCATGCTTCCCAACACTGTGTTATTTATACTCATAATTACAAATACACATACATAGAAATAAATATAGATACACATTATAATTCAAAATGTGTTTTATCTTAAAAAGGAAACCATTCTCTCTGCTTTGTCACACTCTGCACTTACGTGTCCTCTGTTCTGAAGTAATATGATTGGGCCTATGTTCATTTAAAATTAATGTTGAGGTGAGATATCTGAACCCTGAAAACTGTCTTCTAAAAATCAAAAGAAGCTTGTAAGACTCCATAGAATCAAAGAAGGACATTCAAAAATAGCTGATGCAATAGAACATAGAATTAAAAGTCAGGCTCTCTTAACCCTGGGTAAATAACCTTGGTTTCTTCACAGCTCAGTTCCTCTTTCTTTAAATGCAGAGGTGAATTATAATAACCTGTGAAGTTTCTTTTATTTTCAACAGTCCTGAAGATTCTTAATAGATCATAGCTATTATTAGTGACTCTAGTATCTAGTATGCAGTGGGTGGTCAGCAGGCAGCTTAAATGTGTTATTTCCAACATTACTTATGGAGCTCTGACAAATTCTTGTCCGACTTATAACACATATGGAGAATCCTATTAAATTCATATGCAAGCTTGAAACTATCCATCAAAGACAAATTAGTATATTGAATGCCACAGAAAGAATGCCTTTCCTCTGTTAGAATCGCTGCAGAATACTAGACAATTTTTTGCTCATGCTGTACATGAATGATCAGTTTTAGAAAACAGGTGAGTAAATAGAATCATATTAATGAATTTAAACAAGAGCATAGTATATACCTTTTTCTCAAAGTATTTTGAAATTCAGACTCAGTTACTAGATTTCACCCAGTTTATTATTTTTTAATTAGTATTAGCTCATAAATTCTACAAAGAGAATGTTTAAACTCAACTTCTCCGACAGTTATTAGAATCCTAAACCAAAGGTTTTGCAGGAAAACCTAACCTCCACTAGAATGAATATTTTAAATTATCTTTTACTCCAAGAAAGAGGCAATTATTTTTGCCAGGATGTGTGTCCGTTGAGGTATATATAACCTATAAACAGGCTAGTTATGTGATATACATATCAGTCACATTAGTCTTCTTTATATATATCTTGTATTCTTACTCAATGACTTAAAAATAAAGCTTTATATACTATCATATTTCCATAAGAGAGTATATGTTGTATTATTAATATAAAATATATGTATGACCTGTCCATGAAGATCACATAATATTGCAAATTGGCTTTTCTAAACTGCTAAATAGTAGTAATAGGTGATTCATGAAACAAAAGTTTTTATAGTTTTAAAACTTTGAAAAATGTACTAATTCCAAATTAAATGACTGTCTTCACCTCAGAATTTACCAGTCTTTAATATGCTCATATGCATTAAATTTTTTATAAAGCTATCTCTCCTCAGAGTAGATTTATATAAAATATATTTTGAAAATGCTATTATAATTTGTACACAAGTTTTCTTGTAGTCTCCGAAAATCTATTGCTATTCCTGCGATCTCCTGAAGCTTTTAGACAGAAAACATGGATTGATGCAGTTAGAACATCACATTCAGGCTCCATCATACTGAACCATGGGAAGTCTTGCTCAATTTTGCATTCATTTTCCTCCTTTTGCTGATTTCTCAAACTTCCATGAGCACATTTACTTTACTTTTATGAGTCAGGCTGAGGATATCCTTTTACATTTAATTTAATTTAATTTAATTTAATTTAATTTAATTTAATTTAATTTTACTTTCATCAGAAATGTTGGGTAGTTTCCTTAATTCCAACACCTCAAATAAGACAGTATGTGGGATATGAGATGCAGCATGTGAAGATGTTGACTAAGCAGAGTACACGCCAAGAGAATTAAAGGGTTATCAGAATATTATCCAGAAGGTATTTTTAGAAACTGTTTTATAGTTTTTTTAAGTTTACTTAAATGAACAAAATTACACATCTCTAGCGTACACCATGCCAATGCATTCTATTCTTGCATGTTCAAGATAAGGGCTTGAGCCCTTTGCTTCCCTATGTGGGTGGCACTTCAGATACTTAAGCTCTTCTTTCCAAAGAGCTCAGATCATATCATTAGCCCTAGTGCATTCCCTCCACCCTTCAAAGAGGCATAAACAATCTAAATGTATATGGAGAGAAAAGGTCATATTTTGGGAACATAAGTACCCACGCAAACAACCCAGGACAAATTAGCAACAAAATTAGGGGGACATCCTGGCCAGCTTTGTCCATCTGGTAGGAAAGAAGCTAGTGGGAATGCTTTCTTGCTTTTTGTATGGAAATACAATCACCAAAATCAATTTCTTAAAAATAAGAGATTGAGATACAATCATTCCTAATTGACAAAGAGTTAGGAACCCAAGAAAAATGTGAGTGATAATGGCAGAGCCAATAAAGAGATTTAAAAGCCTAAATAAATTAAAGGATGCCCCTTCCGAAAAAGAATAATGCAATTGTTTTATTAAGTGATGTTATTTGCTGAGCCAACATCATCTTAACTCAGTCCTGACATACACAAAGTATTGAGAGAGGCAAATTCTAATAAAGGCAGCTGTAGAAATATTAATGTCCAACACAAATGATTCAAAATAAAAGTTATTGAAAGGGCCAAGGGGATGTTTTACATTGACAAAAATTTACTTAGAAATTAGGACAGGGATGAACCTATATGTGCTTAACAATGTCGCTTCAACTTATAAAGCAAAGACTAATAGAAACACGAAAGAAAAAACGCAAAATCACAATGGACCCCTTTAATGTAGTTGACTCATAAATACACCAAGAAAACAAAAGAAAAAAATAAAATATATTTTAGGGGAATCAAGTAACTCAAATAGCAAGAATGATGAAACAAATGTATTTAGAGCTTTGTTCTTGTTAATGGAGAACATGTATTCATTTCATCAATCTTAAAAGATTCAGGAAAGAAAAACTGGATTAGGCCACAAGGGAAATCTTAACAAATTCCAGAAAGCAAAACTCATACAATCACTAACTAAAAGATATGAAATCTTAAATTAAAAAACAAAAAAGTTATCCAAAAGAAAAATGTCACCAGGAAACTCTTTTTTAAGACAGACTCTAGGATGAAGGGAAAAACTTAACTAAAATTGTAATCTACTTATAAATTATAATCTACTTAGTAAAAGCCCTGTGTATTAAAATCTTTAGAACAAGCTTTTTATTAGTGTATTCCAAAGAAAATGTTTTATCCTAAATATGTATGTTTTTTAAAGACTAAAAATAAATTAAACATTCAATTAAAGATGTTGAAAATAAGCCACAAAAAGATACTATGTAAATAATTGTCATTCATTAAATCAAAATTAATACAAGAATCTACTCAAGTAAAAAGAGAAACCACAGACAAAATAATGAGAAAGAAGTTATATAGTTAGAAATATAGCCATATGAAACTACTAGATAAAAACTTTGCACTAATATATTTGAAAGTATAGATGAAATGAATATTATTCCAAGAAAAACATAAACTACCAAACTGAAGCAAAAACAAATAGAAAAATAACTCAGACTAATAATCATAGACTAACATCAAAATGAATTTTAAAATATCTTACTATAAAATGCACAGGCCTAAATATTTTGCAGGTAAATTTCACCAAGAAATATAAATATAGAACATGGAAAAATATGGAAATATCTACAGTTTATTCATGAGGCTTTCAACACAGATCAGGCAAGGATGGAAATAAAAAAAAATTTTAAGCTAATCTCATTTTAAATATAGAATTTTTTTAATACTAAGTAAAATATTTACATATAAAATTGTGAAATTTAATAAACTAATAATACTATATAATATTAGTATTAATACTACTTTATGAACAAGTATAGAACTGTAAATTTTCTTCAATATTAGAAAATCTGTTATATAGTTTACCCTTAACATACTAAACAGATGTGCCTAATGGATAAGATAAAACCATTAGATAGAATTTCACACAAATTTCTGATTGCAATAAAAAAAAAATACAACCAAAAATGAAAGGAAATTTTCTTAAGGTAGGAAAATATTGTCAGAAACCTATATAGCAACATGATACTTAATAACAAAATATTAGAATTCCCAGTAAATCAAAAATGAAATAGGTATGCCATATATGCACAATTTCTAAAGAGATTATATAATTTTCATCTAAAATATCATTTTTAAGAGTTAAAGTGTTAGTTTTAGTGATATTGGGACAATGACTTTACTTGGGGAAACTGCCTGTACCTGAACTATTCTGGCCAAACCGTGATATAAGCTCACTTTAACTTACTACCCATTAGGTTTTGATATAGCATTTGACCACCTACATAAAACTCTAAGTCAAGAAAGATGAAGTGGATAAAATTGCTTCAAAAAATATATATAAGCCAGAACAGCAATGGTAATCCCCCACCCCTTTTTATTTTTATTTTTTGTATTTTTATTTTATTATTATTTTCTTTTTTTTAGAGACAGCGTAAGAGAGGATTTCTCAAGCCCAAGAGTTTAAGTCCAGCCTCGGCAACATAAGAAGACGTGATCTCTAAAATAAATACAGTATAGAGATAAACTGGAAGATTCATCTACCTATAAAATCTAGAGTAATACAGAAACAAAATATTAAATTTAATGATACAAAAAAAGACAGAAAAGAAAAAGGTAGCTAGTTATGAGCTGTGTGAATTTCAGCGAGTAATTTCTTGTGAGGTAGGTTAGTCATTGTAAGATCTGCTAACCTAGTAAGAAAAATTAAAGATAAAAACACAGTAATTATTTAATTGCAAAAAATTTAGTGAAGTATGTGCTTGATATAAAGCTAGCATAGACGGTGTGTGTGAGGGCGTTGTCTTAGAACACTTCCCAAAGAGATTACCAAAAAGCAAAATTTAAAGGATCTCTAGGATCCTTTACTTGTGTTCCTAGATAGACTCAAGAAAGGAAAGTGTTGAGGCACAAGGAACGTCACATCCACTGACACAACAACATACACAGAGCATTGGGAGAAGAGCCATTAGTTCGACTTGGCTACCATGCTGGGGAAGATTAAATGAGGTGATGTACACGGAATGCTCAGCACAGAGTGTGGCACACAAAGTATATCCCTGCAGTACTGGCTGCCTTAGTAGCAGTAATTTAGATGATTAGATCTAATAAAATAACTAAATGTTATATAAAACACGTAGAACAATATACCCACGTGCTTTTATTCCCCAGTATGTATAAATCTTTCTCTAGCAACTGAAGCACAAATAAATTTAACCAATCAAAACTCAGTCAGTAGGACCCTAATCACTCATTGTTGCAGCAAATATCAGAACTGAATGTAAGGAAGGAGCTGATGCCTTTTACAAGTAAATTACTTAAATTAAAAAGGGAATTAATACATAAACTTAACTTTTCATTAATTGTCAGAAACGAATAAATAATGCACAATAACAAAAGCAATGGGAGAGACTATGACAAGCGCATAGATCTTGATTGAGGACAATTAAAGCTGGGGAAGATAAAAAGAAACTTTAGAAGAGTACGATCTACAAGAGTAGGAACTGAGCGGCGCTTGTGGCTCAGTGAGTAGGGCGCCAGCCCAATATACTGAGGGTGATGGGTTCGAACCCAGCCCCAGCAGTTCAAAATATAGCCGGGCGTTGTGGTGGGCACCTGTAATCCCAGTTATTTGGGAGGCTGAGGCAAGAGAATCGCCTAAGCGCCCAGGGGTTGGAGGTTGCTGTGAGCTGTGACACCATAGCACTCTACCAAGGGCAACAAAGTGAGACTTTGTCTCTAAAAATAAATAAATAAATAAAGACTACAAACTACATTATACCTGTATATGACTTTGGTCAAGAGATTCCTTCAGATCTGGAGACCCCTCCACTCAGGTAAGTCCCTACTCTAGGTCTTGTTTTTTCTTTCATAGGCTGAAATAGTTGTCTTACTTAGATCCGTGTTTCTAAGAACTTCCAAATTATTCTAAGGCCTTAATGCCATTAAGGGATTATAAGCATCCAGTTTAATTTCTCTTTCTTTTTTATTATGGTAAGAACACTTAATATGAGATCCACTCTTTAAAAAGTTTAAGAAGTGTATAATACAGTATTGTTAAGTATAAGCAGGACATTGTATTCCAGAACTCTACAATTTACTTATCTGCATAACTGGAACTTTAGGCCAACTGATTAGCAACTCCTTATTTTCCCTAATCCTTGTCTCTGGCAGCCATTATTCTACTTTTTCTACGATTTTGACAATTTTAGATACCTCTACTGATAGTAGAATTATGCAGTGTTTTGTTCTGTGACAGGGTTATTTCACTTAGCAAAATGTTCATTCCCCAGGTTCATCCATGTTGCCACCTATGGCAAGATTTCCTTCTTTGTAATCCTTTCAGTCCTTTATAATATAATAATCCAGTGTATACACATCTGTACACACACACATTATTTATTCATTCATTCATTTATTGATGAACATTTAGATTATTTCCTCATCTTGGCTATTGTGAATAACTAAAAGTAAATAAATAAATATCTAGATCTGTGCTGCCCAAGGCCCTGTAAGAGAATATAGAGTAAGCAGCTAATAGGAACAAGATGTGTGGGTTTATGATACATTTGACTCAGTCTACCAAACTAAATTTTTAAAGTCCAAATATAAAGAAACTAATTTTTAAACTCCAAATATACTTCCAAAAATCAGATCATGAAAGCAGGTTGTTTTTGCCATAATATGTAGTGTTATTTCAACCTACCTTTAAATTAGATTAAATTCCTAAATGTGAAATAATCTCAAATTTATTTTATAATCTAAACATGATATTTTTCCAAATATTATATAGGGTAAATATATAAAGGCTTCTTGGTAAATGGGAAAAAGTTATAATTTGTCCTTTTATGGAATCTTACTGGGTGTCTGCTATATTCCAGGGCACATTTCTAGGTTCTGAGGGTCCAAAAATGAGTAAAACAAATAAAAATTATTGCCTAATACACATAACAAAATAACTTATTTTTACGATTTTGACAATTTTAGGTACCTCTACTGATAGTAGAGGTATCTAAAATATAAAGTTATAAAGTAACTTATTTTATTATGTGTATGCATATGTGCGTTTAAAAGGTGGAGACAAAAACCAGAAATTAAAAAGCAAAGTATAGTATATATTAGAAAATGATAAGTACTGTTAGAAAAAAGTAATTAGGTAAAGAAGACATAAAATCAGAGGAGGGAAGTGATTTTAGATAGATTCATCAGGAAGGATTTTACTTCCAGGTAATATAAAATAATCACCACTTGTCATGATTTGCTCAGTATCTGAACAAATACTTGAAGGAGATGTAAACTCAAATTATGAAAATATATGGGAAATTAACATGCCAGCAAAAGGAAATAGTAAGTGCAAAGACCCTGAGGAAGGATTGGATCTGGAAATGACTGAAATAAGAAGTCTTGTATGGCTAAGCACAGTTGAGCCTAGGATAGGATCAGGAAGCTGATGTCAGAGAGAAAGCCTGGTCAATTCATACAGAACCTGGTAAGCCAGTTAAGAAGGCTGGCTTTAAACGTGGTACCATGCCCTTGGCCCAACCCTGTCAGGCACCTCATCCCCCACCTTCTTTCCCCGCCCCTTCCCCACGCTCTATATAAGCGGCTGCTTGACGCAATAAAGTTGAGTTCCTGCTTAAAAAAAAAAAAAAAAAGAATTGAAATCAGAAAGGAAGAGCAAAGAGAGGGAAGGAGGGAGGGGAGTGGGGCTTTGGTGTGTGCCACACCTTTTGGGAACAAGACACGACTGTAAGAGGGACTTTACCTAAAAAATGCAATCAGTTTAACCTGGTTTATTGTACCCTCAATGAATCCCCAACAATAAAAAATAAAGAAATGAAACAACAACAACATCAAAATAAACAACAAACAAACCAACAAATAAAAACAACCAAAAACAAAGCAGGATGTATATCTTGTTGAATATTGT
>CAUYPK010037005.1:0-113821 GCA_963574355.1 Loris lydekkerianus | reverse complement strand
GGCGAACACGCGGCTAGAGCCGATGCGGCTCCCGGCCAAAATGAATTTCGGCTCTTTGCCTCTTATCATTATTTTGTATACTGTGGCTCTTTGCCAAGTTTGGATTTTGTTATGCTGCTTCTGAGGAGGGACCTCTGAGGAACGATCTCTGAGCGCGTAGTCGAACTTGTTCGCCACCCCTGGTCTAAAATCAACATCATCCAAATGAGACCAGAGTGGGCACAGAGGCCACTAGCCTTCAATAACTCATTCTTCTTTCTAGAAGCCCAACCCACAGCTGTCCCCACTGGGTTTGTGGTACTTCACATCTGCTTTGACTTCAAAGCCTTCCTCACCTTGGCCTCCAGAGCCAAAGAAGCCCCAGAAAGTAGACTGGGAATCTGGGATACACTGGAAGACTAAACGGAAGACCTATATCAAGGTGGAGGGAAACAGGGGAGAAATGAAGAAAAGAATGTTTTTAAGAAGGGTACATCATCTTTGCTGTTACAGGAACCTCATGTATTGCTGGTGGAGGGTGAATTTGCACAACCACTTGGAAGAACATATTGCATTATATGTAGAAGAAAATTGAAGATGTGCAAAACCTACAATGCAGCAATTTAATTCCTACTTACATATTCTAGAGCAGAAGTCCTTAATGCTGTTAGTCTCGGGACCCCTTCATACTCTTAAACATTATTGAGAACTCCAAGCAACTTTTTCTTAGGTGTGTTATATTAATCAATACTCACCATATTAAAAACAAAAACTAAGAATTTAAAAACATTATTAAGGGTGGCACCTGTAGCTCAGTGGATAGGACGCTGGCCACATACACCCAGGCTGGCGAGTTCAAACCCAGCCAGGGCCAGCTAAACGACAATGACAACTGCAACAAAAAAATAGCTGAGTGTTGTGGTGGATGCCTGTAGTCCCAGCTACTTGGGAGACTGAGGCAAGAGAATTGCTTGAGCCCAAGAGTTTGAGGTTGCTGTGAGCTATGATGCCATGACACTCTACTGAGGGTAACATAGTGAAACTCAGTCTCAGAAAAAAATAAAATTTTTAAATAAGAAACATTATTAATTTAAAAGTAACAATAAGTCCACTACATACAAAAATAGCAAGTTTATGAAAAATAACTATAATTTTCAAAACAAGAAAAAACATACTGTGAATAGTGTTATTGTTTCATAATCTTCCACATCTGGTTTAACAGAAGATAGCTGGATTATCAAACCTGCTTCTCTATCAGTCTGTTGTGATGTTGCATGTCATGTAGCTGCTAGAAGACTCCACTGCTCACCAGTGTGAGAATGAGAGGGAAAAAAGGCAAATAACATCTTAGTATAATTATGAAAATAGTTTTGAATTCACAGACTCCCTCTCAGAAGACCCCCAGGAGTCCGCTGGCCACACTTTGAGAACTGCTAATCCAGAGAAAATTCTACACTTCTATCCCAAAAGTTGTAGTATACAAGCATGTTCAGAACACTATTATTGATAACAGCCAAAACCAACTTAACTGTTTATAAATAATAGAAAGGATAATAAATTGTGGTATATTCACAATATCAATTTCACCAATACTTAAAAAATATGATTTTATATTTATAGAGTTTAAAACTATAAAAATATATTATCCAGGGGTATAAATATATGGTAAAACTATAAAGAAAAGCAAGGATTAGATTATCTCTGGAAGAGAGAGAAAGGAATATCATTGCAGAGGAATATACATAAAGTATCAGAAATATTTTTGTGCCATGAATGAGGGACTAATCTGCTGCAGTAACAAACAGTCCCTGTAATCTTATTGCATTACATACAGCAAAGAGTCATCACAGGTCAGCTAATAGGGCCTCCATCAATTGGTATGTCTTTATGAAGTGTGGCAGGGAAGGGAACATGACCAATCATGCATTTCTTCTTAAAGATCATCTGGAAGTGGCACCTGTTGCTTTTGCTTACATTCTATTGGCTGGAGCAAATCACATGGCCATGCATAACTTCAAGGGAGTGGGGAAGTGCAATCTTCCATGTGCCTAGAAGAAGGGAAACTGAGATATTAGTGGTCACTTGGTATTTGTTCTACTTCTTCAGTAGTGGGTACATATGTATTTGCTTAATTATCATTTATATTATATATGTATATATTATACATTTTATATATTATATATTTTATTTGAAAAGTATTTTTCAGTCATAAAATATTGGAAAGAAAAGAGAAGGAAAAATAGGTGCATGATCCTTTATTATGCTAAGCAAATTCATATATTTAGAATTTTTTAAAAATTGGAAGCTTAGAAAGGAGAAGGTGATTGCTGAATTAAGAAGCTTTTGAAATTCCTTGGACAGTGATCTTCAAACCAGGTACGCATATTTTTAGAGTCCACAGAGGGTTGTTGGATGCGTAACATTAAGAAATCTATTTCTAGAAGCTAATTCCCAAATGTACTGTTGCCTAAAGCTGGTCTTCTGAGAATGCTCCCACCTTTGGACTGTCCTTTTATCCCTCTTCCTCTCTCTTCTCTTAAGTGTCCTACTCCTCCCTTTTTTCTTTCTTTTTTTTAGAATAAAGAGATGTGGCCCATTTTGTCTTGTTTGTAAAAATCTCCAGGCTCCAATCAAAGAGACAATGTACAATATTGGTTTGAGCTGAAAAAGTAAATCATGCTAATAAGTGGATTATAAATTCTTTTACAAATCAAATACTATCCAATTATTTAACATGGGTGAAGAAGACTCTGATGTAGCGGTTCTCAACCTGCGGGTTGTGACATCTTTGAGGGTCAAACAACCCTTTCACAGGGGTTGCCCAAGACCATCCTGCATATCAGATATTTACATTGTGATTCATAACAGTAGAATCATAAATTCATAAATTACAGTTAGGAAGTAGCAATGAAAATAATTTTATGGTTGGGGGTCACCACAACATGAGGAACTGTATTAAAGGGTTGCGGCATTAGGAAGGTTGAGAACCACTGCTTTAACTGTTTAATAATGTTAGTATTGGACAGCATAGCTTTAGAGCTTTATGACCACAGAAAAGGAAAACTGTATTAAATTTGAATTTGTATACATTTTAAGAGAAATGATAAGGTTTCAATAAATGATTTTAATCATAACATCATCAGGATGAAGTTCTGTAGGGGAAGAAGAATGGAAATACAATTCAAGGAGAAAAAAGGAATAATGTTACATTTCTCACTATTAAAGAAGACCTTGTTCATGATATTTTCTACTTACTCATCTTTTTTTATTGATAGAGATACTCGTACATATTGATGGGGCACATGTGGTATTTTGTTATATGCAGAGAATGTGTGGCGATCAAGTCAGAGGGTCTGGGGTGTCCATCACCTCGAGTATTTATTGTGTGGGAACATTTCAAGTTCTCTTTTCTAGCTACTTTGAAATATACAATATATTGGTGTTAGTCACTCTACTCTGCTATGGAATGTTAGAACTTATTCCTTCTACCTCACTGTATGTTTGTATTCGTTAACCAACCTCCTCATTCCTCCACCCACACAGCATCCCAGCCTCTGCTATCTATCATTCTAACCTCCCTGAGATCCACTTTTTTAGCCTCCATGTATGACAAATGCAACATCTATCTTCATTTTTAAAAAGATGATGGAGGATATCAAACTGCTGTAACATTTAAATTCTATTTGGATACATTTAAATAGAGATATACAATTATTTTAAAATGTTTAGCTGTTAAAATGTTAAAATATTTCAGATCTTCAGTGGAATTCAATCTTCTGCAGCTATTTAAACTCAAGATGAAAAGTTTTAAATACCAACACAAAATTTGAAGGGGATATAAAATGTTTCAAAACTCTTTTAGATTTATGCAAGCGAAATTCTTGAAGACCCCCCCAAACATATATTATTCCTTTCAACTCTTTGGTGTTTGTAGATATGGTCTAAGAGTTCACTCTTGCAAGTCAGCACTGCGAATGGCAGGACACATGTCCCCAAATGTAAAGGATTACTTATAATCAAATGTCCTAACAAAAAATCAAACACACACACACACACACACCCCAGCAGGACCCGCCTCCCACAGTGGGGGTTTCAGTGCAGGTGGTTCATGAACCATACTGTAGAGGAACATGAGCTTGGTTAGCAATGTGGGTGATCTGGTCACTGGAAAGTCTTTGGAGGTGAGATGTCCTCAAAGAGGATCACTGGAGATCAAAAATTATGTTTGAAGGTGTTTACATTGCTGCCAAGTAAATCCTCTTGTCCTGAGCTGTCCTTGATACAGAAGTCTTGGACTAGTGTTTGGTTTGGTTTGGTTTTGGTGGAAATCAGGCCTGGGCAGACCCAGGACAGCACACACAGGATGGCAAAATGACTTAAACTGAAAGATTCCAGTGGAAGCAGAAACCAGGAGCTAGAGGTGAGAATCTAAGCCACCCTATTCCTCACCTGAGAATATGCAGACATGCTGGGGGCAGTGGCCTCTCCAGGGCAGTGGGCCTGAGCTAGGGTCTGTCTGCTCTGGATTTTGCCACGTGTGATGAATCCACCTTGCTTATGCTTATTGCAGTGAGGACTCCTTGTGGTGTTGCCCAACTCCAGGTGTCAAGAATAGTCTGGCCATTCCCAGAGGCAGCAAGAGAGCAGGAGGGATAGAGGAGACTTAGGGTCTCTGAATGACCCTAAGTCACCACAGTCACTAACCAACCTACTTGGGTGCTGAAGGCAATGGGAAAGTATTCCCATGACGCAGTGAGCACCTCCCATGCAGGTGAGAACTGACAGCTGGAGAGAGGGAGTGTCATCTTGGCAAATGGGTGGAGAGGAGGGCATTCATCATACTACAGGAGCTGGGCATCCAGATGGGCAGCCCTGAGTCAGCCTCAGATTGGTGAGGAAAGCCTCCCTTTCCTAAGGGCTTCCACGCTCAGTGTGGCCCTCCCACGTCAACAGTATGGGAGGGGCTGTTGCTCAGTACTGGTCCTGGGACCAGCTCCAAGGAAGTGGCCGTGGGACTCATGCACCTTTAGCCTCATTTCAAGGGCTGGCATCAGATGCTTATCAGCTGGTTTCTGTGCAAGGTTCAGACTGAGGTTGCATAAGAGAATGTAAAAATTACCAGGGAAGCTGAAACAGCTTTCTTTAATGGGACTCAGACCCTAGGCAGGATGCTTTCGCCTCCCTTTGGCCTTGTAGCCCAGAGTGGAAGAAGATACCACCTGGTAGGAAAACGGAAGATTGACTCCAGGAAACTCCAAGAGATGAGGAAAGAAAGGCAAGTCTGCACTCCATGTTTCCTTCAAATGCCCTGCTGTCTGTCATCTCTGAAGGCTCAGAGCCTGTTGTCACATCACATAGGGGAATCTCGGGGGGCAAGCTAAAAGGTACAAACGCTGAGAGCACCACTGCAGGAGAATTCTGGAGATCTTATACTGTAATGAAGGCCATGGATGCATTCCAGATTTAACAAACATTGACTGCCTGATAAAAATCTATAAAACCATCATTCTCAATCTTTATTTTAATACAACTCACATGATCTTCACCTGCATGACTCACCCCCAGGACGGGGTCAGCTTTTGACATAACCATCACATTTGTGTGTAATTCCCGGCTTCCTAGCCCTAAATTCACCTCTTCCTCTCTAGGTTAGGACTAAAGAATGTGTGTAAGGGTAATGTTACCTTAGGGTAACCTTGAATTGCTGCAGTTCATTAACACAGTACATTTTTTTGCAAAATTGAGGAATGAAAGGAAGCCACAGCTCTTTTATCTGTTCTATCAGTTGGCTCTGGCCTCATCTCCCCTTATTTTAAGAATGGTCCTCTCTCTTTCCAAGGGTCATGTCCCTGTGTGAGCCCAGGAAGTTCAGGTTCCCAGGGTGCTTATCTGAAACCCAAGGGTCAGTCCTGATCTCTCAAGCCACTGGAACCTCCTGAGGTACAAGCCTAGAGGCTGCAAGCTCCTCAGCCACTGCCGTATCCAGAACTCCCAGACGGATGCCACACCAGAGGGCAAAGTCTGGATGCCAGGAAAGGTTTTCCATACACTGTTGCCACAGTTGCTACAAGTTTTTCATTTGCTAACCCCATCTGAGTCCCAGAGACTGTCCTGTTCACTCCCACCTCCTCTGTACCCTTAAGGCTGGGATCCTCCTTGTTGCTAATCCTGGAGTTTGTGGGTGCTCTGGTCATTGCCATCAACCATGTTACATTTCCTACTGGCAATTGTCCTTTTAGCACAAGGCAGGACAATCCCTGCCCCCTTTCAGTACTGTGCTAAGCTAAGGGGCAGCCACTCAAACGGAACCACAGAGCCACTTACCTGAGGCATGGTCCATCTAGGAAAGCAAGTGGGACAGTTTTCATGCCTGCCTTTCACAGGCTGAGGACTACAACCCCCTTTCTCCTCTGCATTCCTGCACCCCAAACCTATACCCAGTTCCTAACACAGAATAGGTGATATATCTTTCAAGGAGATAAACTCCTCTGGGTTTCCTTAGAGGCAAAGTCCTTGGGATCAACCTTACAACAAAGGAATTGTGTCTCAGTCTTTGAGAACTGCTTGACCTTGAAACTGGGCCCTCAGCATAAATGCCTTCTCAGTCCCAAACATGACACTCAATGCCAAGTTCTGAAAACATCTTCCTTCTCTTTCTCAGGGGACTATGTTGTACTGTTACCATTCCACAACATCAGATATGAATAACGAATAGCTGCAGGTTGTGTTTGTTAGGGTTTTGCTAGATGTTGCAACAAACTGAACCCTCATTTTTAAGTACAAGTTCAGTGGCATTAAGTATATGGACATTGTTGTACAACCATCACCACCATCCACCTCTGGAACTCTTTCATATTTTCATACTGAAACGCTGTATTTATATAACACTAAGCCCTATTCCTTCCCCCACCTCCTAGAAACCACCATTCTACTTTCTATCTCTATAAATTTGACTACTCTAGGTACCTCATATAATATTTGTTTGCCCTTTTGTGACAGGCTCATTTCACTTAGTGTAATGCCTTTAAAGTTTACCAGTGTTGTAGCAAGGATCAGAATTTCCTTCCATTTTATGTATAAGCCACACATTATTTGTTTCTCATCCTTGATGGACAGTTGGGTTGCTCCTATGTCTTGGCTATTCACACCCTTTTCTTAACCATCTTGACCTGCAAGTGACACCTGTCACTTCTGATCACATTCCACAGAAGAACATATGACACAGCACTACCTATATTCAAGGGGAGCCAGGAAATGCAATCCCTGTCTGGGCAACCATTTCTCAGAAGCAATTTAGTCTATGGAAGGTGAGGCACAGTTTGCTGGGAGGACTGCCTGTTCCTGCCACCCCTTCTCCTCTGTACTTCCTGTAATAGCTATTTACAGTGGTCCAGGGGTCCACTTTCAGTTCCCAATAGGGCAAAGATTTTTAGGTCTAAACGTGTGTTCAATAAATAACTATGGCTAACTACAATTTCTTGAGGTCTTTCCCTATGTATGGCAGTTTAAATTCTGATTCTGTCTCTGTCACTTCCTCACTGATGAGATTTTTAGAGCCCTTAGCAGTATAGTAAATTCAATACATAGTAGTTATTAACATTCACAGGAACATGGGACATACATTATTTTCCCATTTGTACACATGAGGATATTGTACTCCAGAGAGATTAAGCAATTTGTTCAAAGTTAACCAGATCAAAAATGTGACTCCACCTCTTTGCATCCCTCTCATGTGAAAGCATCATCATGGGGTGGAATGTAACCACGATATACTTCAAAGGAAACGCTAAGCTCCTAAATGAAACCTTGCTGTCTGAAAACCACCTCCTAGTGCCAGAGCTGGTGGATCTGAGCTGAGAATCACTAGAGAATGGGGGAGGGTGGGAGAGGAGGACTGTCACTCAGGAGCCTGTGCCCTGCTGCTGGCTCAGAGAGCTGCCTGGGACCCCCTTAGAGAACAACGAATATCTTTCACTGCCGCTGTTGCTACTGCTACTTCCAACTCCACTTTGTGGAGCGCCTTCTATGTTCTAGGCCAGTGATTCTCAACCTTCCTAATGCCGCAGCCCTTTAATACAGTTCCTGTGGGTCGTGACCCACAGGTTGAGAACCACTATTCTAGGCCCTGGGGATATTATAGGAATAAGAAATATTTCCTCCTAATAGCGGGCGTTGTGGCAGGCACTTGTAGTTCCAGCTACTTGGGAGGCTGAGGCAAGAGAATCGCGTAAGCCCAGGACTTGGAGGTTGCTGTGAGCTGTGATGCCACGGCACTCTAGTGAGGGCAACAAAGTGAGACTCTGTCTCTTAAAAAAAAAAAAAAATCATTAAGAAATGTTTCCTCCTTTCCAGAGAGTGCAATGTCCAACCAGTGAGGCATTCATGTGAACAAATAGTTCTCAGGCAGTGTGATACAGAGAGATGGACAAAGTGCTATAGGAATTTGAATAAGGGGCAATTAATTTTGACTGACATGTTGTGGCAAGCTACAGCAAGAAGGTGCCCACTGAGCTAGGGGTAGATGGCTAAGAGGGGGTTGAGGGAGAGCTATTTTAGATAGAAGGGACAACAAAGTCTCAATGGTGTCCAAGAGCATGGGGTGTTTGAAGATGAAGAGTAGGTGTGTGTGTGGGGGGGGGGGGGGCGGCAGCAAAGCATGGGTGGGGACAAGATGGAGGAAGAGGCCAGAGGGTGGATGGGGGCAGGGCAAGGAGTGAGGCCCAGGATCCTGAGATGGGCCAAAGGGATTATCAACTGGGGGTGTATAGGTTAGAGCCATATTTGGCAAAGCTTTGTCCATCTCTCTGTATCACACAGCATGAGAGCTATTTGTTCACATGAATGCCTCACTGGTTGGACTCTCTGGAAAGGAGGAAACATTTCTTAATGATTTTTTTTTTTTAAGAGACAGAGTCTCACTTTGTCGCCCTTGGTAGGGTGGAGTGGGGATGAGCAATGGGTTGCATTCCAACCCCCATTGTGTTCCAACCCCATTCTATCTCAGAGGGCAGGGACAGCCTGGCCACCAGGGAGCTCACTTTAGGCAAAGTCCTGAGGAGAGACCGCCTGACCACCAGAGGACATCCACTTTCTCATGATAACACCCCCTTAGTCTGGAGGTGATAGAGAACTCCTAATATATTCTCTTCTCTCATTGGCTCACAGACTAAGCCAAACCCCGAGGCAGGTTCTTGGAGCCAAGGTCTCACTCTGACACTTGCTGAGACAGAATTGAATTCAGGATGCCAGGACCACTGGGCCTTCTTCCTGGTCCCGTGAAATGAGTACCCAGAAGGAGGCACAGGGAGATGGGGAGAGAAGGCAGAGGGACAGCAGCATGGTGTCAGAATGCTGTCCAGCCATCCATGTCAGGAGCTCACTGGCATCCCACTGACAGGAGAGCTGGCTTCCCATTGCCAGACAGCAGAATGGTTTCCAGCCATGTTTTTTCTAAGCACTTTGCAAATAGGGGCAGTAGGACAGGAATTTTGGGTTGACAGTACACTTGTGGTAAGAAATCAAAACCTGAAGATAACCGTTGCCCTGCCCAGGAAGCCAGAGGCAACAACACCCCTTCTCACAGGGATGCAGTGGGCCGACGTACTTAGTCTGGGGAGGCCCTTGGAAGCTCCAGTTCTCCCCAAGTGGACATGGGCAAGACTGGGTTTGGAATCCATACCTCTTTTGGAGATGTTCACCTCTCTAAGCTTCAGTTCCATTGTTTGAAAAATGCTGCATAGGGTGGCAGTATGATCAGAGGACAGCTTTAAAAGCTTCTTTCCCTCGACTCCAGAGACCACCAGGATTTACATTACTGCAGCTCATATACTCTGGGGCAGGGAGCCAGGCTTTGCCTGCCCAGAGCCCAGGCATGTGAAAAGGAGCTTACCTCAAACAGCTGAAAGCCCTTTCTTCCTCTCCTCCAGACCCCTAGGTTTGATAGAATATGTCAGGAAAAATGTGGAAAAGATCAAAATGTTGTTAAGATTGATCCCTTAGATTACCCAAATGTATCATTTGCCATGGACCCACATGTCTCCAGCAGCTACGTAAGGTGTCGTTCCCTTGTGGTATGTGCACTTAATTGCTAACAAAAGCTTTACATATGGGATTATTTTAAAAGTTGGAGGGAAGTTCATTGTTTAGGATAGCCACATGGCAAATCCTTTTTTAAAGTAAATACTTCTATAGTGATCTGTCCTTTGGGATTTGCTGTCCAGGATGTGTTCACTTAGGAATTATAGGTGTGCTGAGATACAGAGTGTGAGGTTGAAGTCAGAATATACCACTAATGGCTCGGCACCTGGGCGCTAGCCACGTACACTGGAGCTAGTGGGTTCGAATCCAGCCTTGGCCTGTCAAACAACAATGACAACTACAACCAAAAAGTAGCAAGGTGTTGTGGCAGGCGCCTCTAGTCCCAGCTACTTGGGAGGGTGAGGCAAGAGAATTGCTTAAGCCCAAGAGCTGGAAGTTGCTGTGAGCTGTGATATCACAGCACTCTATCCAGGGCAACATAGAGAGACTCTGTCTCAAAAAAAAAAAAAAAAGAAAAAAAAAGAATACACCACTAATTAACTAACTCCTGGGCACTGGTACACCAGCTAGGACATGAACACCTTTTACGAGTCAGCTTATCCACCAAACCCTTGCTGAGAACCTACCTGTGCCACTCCTGAGGCTACAGTGATGGGCCATGCTTCCCTCCTCCAGTGGCCCCACAGGGAAGTGGCAGAGACAGGCAGCATGTAGCTGCCTACAGTCCATCATCACAGATGCCATGATTTTGTGTAAACTGTGATTAACTTTAATCTCTTGATACTGAACATCCAAGATACTGTGTGTGTGTCTGGCTTCCCCTTCCTTCCCCAAACTAATCCTCAATGGGATCCATGTCTAATATTCTGAAAGTTGCATAATATCACTAAGAACTAATCATACATGGCACTATCAGTTTGGTACAAAAACTTATTTAGGGAAAAATTCATATCCTACTATCAACATATGTCACTCTACTGGCAAAAGATCTGATTAAAATACTCATTTCGTTTTTCTCTCTGATTTTGTTCTGGTCTTCAAAACAATTGCATACAACAAGGCACTGGCCTTCTTGTAGTTCCTCTGACCCCTGCCAGATCTAGATCTGTGATGGTGTTCAAAAATCAGGGCAGAAGCCACAATCAGGTGTCATAAGATTCTAAGCTGCTGATCAACATACCTTGGAAGGATAAGCTTTGGCGGGATACAAAATTTGTTTTGAAGGAGTGGAGTTGAAGAAGTAAAGAAGTGACATTGGAGGCCTAAGGATAAAAAGACTTTTGAATACAAGTTATAGGAAAGTGGATTTGGGCTCAAAACAAGGCAGCACTTATCATAGTTGGACTCATCCGAGATTGGTGAAGGTTGTGAGCTTCCTGTTATTAACAGAGGCCAAGCAGAGATATGACAACAGTTACGGGTTCCTAAACTGGATGAGAAGTTGGATCAAATAAGCCTATATCTCTTTATGCTGAATTAAAGTCCTCTTCTGCTTTTAGCTAATAGAACAAACCTGGGCCAACAACATAACCTCTCTTGGACTCTATTTCATCATCATTACTAGGTTGGAAAAGGGAGCAAATGACAGAGTCTCCCCTGGCCCTGGCTGGGGAGCCCCAGGCCCACAGTGCTAAGCCTCAAAGGTGAGCATAATCTTGGGATTTGAGCCTCCAGAGCCATCACCTCTATCTGATGACTGAGAAATTCCTTCAGTCCTCAACACTGGAGACCAGCAAGGCGGGTTTGTCTTGTTCTAATTATTATTTAGATGACTGTTTGGCTCATTCCTGAGCAAGGGTTGAATCAAGTCAGACCTGTTAATTGAATCAAGGTTATATAATCATATTTGGGCATTTAAATGCAAACCAATTATGTTGGAGCCCAAACTTCTGTACACAAGGAGGGAGTTCTAGTAAGTGTCAAGAGTGTGTGCTAATGTGCAAAGCTTAACACTCACAGTGAAGGGCGGAGCGCTCCAGGACACTCCTGTTTCGGTGAGGTGTCATAATAGTTATTGCTCTGGGCGCAGTCTGGGAGGATGCTGGAGACATCTCAAACAAGTATGACATGGACTTTACCCCAGCCTGTCAAACCCATTACATTTAGAACATGTCCCCCTGTAGCATTTGGCTTGTCTTATCAGTGCACCATCAGAATCAGTAGGAGGCATTTGCAAGGATCCCTCCCTTGGCCTTTCTGGTTATGAGCATTCCCGTCTCCTCTCCCTCAACAGATACAAGCCATATGGCCTGGTTAGTCATTTAATTTCTTCACTTGGGTCTCTTTCTAGTTTCCAGTCTCAGCTTCAATGCCTCCTAATCATATACTCCTCAAATATTGATGCCCTCTACAAGGAGAGAGGAAAGCAGTCAGGAGGCAGTGGAAAAGTGATTGACAAGATAAAGCAATAATCAGGAGGAAGGCACTGGATTTGAGTTTGTAGCTTTTGCCACTATACTCTCTAAGACTCATCCAGGCTAAATAACCTCAAAGGGCCCTAGTCTGTAGGCTCCCTGTATTTTCTGCCCTTCTCACTTGGAGGGTGAGAGACCAGATGCCCAGTCTCTGTCCAGGGTTAAGAATTAGCCTGGTGGGCTTTGCTGAGACCACACAGCCTTCAAAGCCTCACCATTAGAGGCCATCACAAGCACTTTCTGCTCTCATACATGGACTCGTGCATGTCCCTTAAGAGAAATCATCAGGCTGCCTCTGAGGAGGCACATTCTAGGGAGAGTTTCATCCTGGATAGGGAACCCTGCAGACTGCAGACTCAAAAGTTGCAAAAGTCAGAAAGGGGCTATTTATTGGAGGTGGAGATTTCATTGTAAGCGCATGGCTGAAATGTGTCGCACCTGGGCAAACACGGTTTCAGCAAGGCCAAATGAGACATCAGCTGATCTTTTCACAGAAGACTGGTTCTAAGCCTGACTTTGGATTACTCTTTTCTTGCCAGGAGTTATATTAAATGATTCTATCTGGAGCTGGAGGTCTTAAAGCCACATTTTACTTGGTGTGGCTTCTCCGTCTTTGGGGGTCTCAGCTATCAAGGGCTCATATTTATTCCAGGTCAGCCCTTCACCTTCTTCCTCCCAGGGCATCTGTGCCAAAGATAAGTCCATGACATCTGGTAGGGCTGGCAGGAGAATTGAGTTTAGGCGGGCATGTGGGTGTTAGCACGTCCGAGTAGCTCTGAAAAAACATTCCAAACCAACCCTTCCCCATGGGAACTCACCCCCTAGGAATCACCAGAGATAAGGATCACAGTCTCACCTGTTAGAGGGAGTTCATGTTAAAGGTCTGCTATGTGCCAGAGCTCAAGGAAGAGGGAGGCTCATCCTGGCCCAGCCCATTCACTTGATGAACTTCCACAAATGCTACTCTGGGAACTAGGGCATATGAAGGAAAAAAACACCACTGCTGCTCTGGAGCTCTGGGATGGTGGCTGTAAACCCGCCAAAGAGCCTGCAGATCTGGTTGTGGCCTACCTATGCTTGGCTGAAGGATAGTGGTCTCAGGCCTAAACTTACTTCAACACTCACTCAGAGTGCTCTGACCAAGAGCTATTTTCAGATGACACAGATTCCAAGGAGGCACTTGCCTCCTACCTATGACACTTCTAAGGGTGGCTCTTGCCACATGACCATAGAGACAAATGAAGCTTTTCTCCAATGATGTCAGTGAGAATTGTAAACTTCCCTAAAGGGAGAGACTTAGACTGGGAATATAGGCTTCCCTTTGTACCCTGCTCTTCACACTCCCAGATCTGTGGGCAGAAAAACAAACACACACACAAATGAACAAACAAACAAACCTTAGAATGGTGGGGACCCTAAAAATAAGAGAAAAATGCTTTTCAAGTTATGAACTCTAGCCTTTATAATTGCTGGTTTAAAGTATATGGTGCTACTTCAGTTTCTAAAACAGGAGGTAAAAAAAAAAATAAAACAGGAGGTGGTCAGATCTAGAGTTCAAAATGACTAAGTGGTTTGAGAATGGGTATTTAGAGGCAACTTAGAGGGGAGTATGAATCTGTGGTCACTTTCCCATAGTGCTCTGAGGTCTTGGGTTTCAAAAAAGATAATAATTTCTCCTTTTAAGGAAGTTGGGCCTAATTGTAGTTTTTCCTCTCTGTTGTCCACCTACGTCCTTATTTCCCAATCTCATCTATATCTTTCCAAACCCGGCCCAAATACCACCTCCTTCTATGAGTCTTCCATGATTGACCCCAGTTGGAATTACCTTTCCCTCCACTAATTTCCATACTATTTTTCCTACACCTCTTCAGTGGCTACTTTCTATTTATTAAAAGTTAAATTACATACTTGTATTATGACAATAAATTTCAAAAGATTGAAATCTTATAGAGTATATTCTCTGAATTAAATTAGATATCAATAAACTACATAGATAATTCTACATATTTGAAAATTAAATAACACACTTATAAATATCCATAGATCAAAGACGAAATTTTAAAGACAATTAGAAAATATTCAAATTGAATGATAATGAAAATTCAATATTACATTTCAAAATTTGTAGAGTATAAGTAAAACAGTGCTTTGAGGGAAATTAATACCTTTAACCTGATAGCATAGAAAAGTTTAAAATTAATTATCCAAATTTCCACCTTAAAAATGTAGAAAAAAGTAACAAAACTAAACCCAAAGAATGTAGAAGAAAATAATAAATATAAAAGCAGAACTCAGTGTATTGGTAAACAAGCTATAGGAATTTTCAACAAAGTCAAAAAATGGTCTTTGAAAGGTTTTATAAAATTGATAAATGTCTAACAAGGTTGAGCAATAAAAATGAGAGAAAATACTAATAACTAATATAGGAATGAAAGAGAAAACAGTGATCATCATTGGATATCATTACCAATCCTACAGGAATTGAAATCATACTAAGAAAATGCAATGAATAAATTGTGTCAATAAAGTTGATAACTTGGGTGAAATGAACAAATTCCAATATATAAATACATAAAAATAAATTACATTTCTATCAAATAGCAAAACAATTAGAAAATATAATTAAAAAACATAAAACACTTAGTAATTAATTTTTAAATTTAAATTTTATTATCATTATTATTATTTTACTTCAAAAAATTCAGGGGGGTGGGCAGTGCCTGTGGCTCAAAGGAGTAGAGCGTGGGTCCCATATGCCGGAGGCAGCAGGTTCAAACCCAGCCCCGGCCAAAACCTGCAAAAAAAAAAATTCAAATGGGGTAAAAAGTTTTTTGGTTTTTTTTTGCTATGTGTATAAATTGTATCATGCTGAAGTCAGGGCTTTCAGTGTACCCATCACCAGAATAGTGCACATTGTGTTCAATAGGTATATTTTTATCCTTCACTTTCCTCTCATTCTCCCTCCTCTTAGTTTCCAATGTCCATTACAGCTTTTTATGACCATGACCATAAACATATGTATATATATGTATTCTTTGTTTTGTTGGCCCTTATAAGTGAGAATAAATGGCATCTGTTTTTCCCTTCATGAGATACTTCACTTAGAATAATGATCTCCAGTTCCACCCAAATTGTTGTGAAAGACATTATTTCATTCATTTCCATGGTTGAGTAGTACCCCATGGTGTATACATACCACAGTTTCTTTATCCACTCATCAGTTGATGGATACTTGGGTTCATTCCTTATCTTTGAGATTGTGAATTGTGCTGAGATAAACATTCTGGTACAGGTGTCTTTTTGATAAAATGATTTCTTTCCCATTGGGTAAGTACTTGATAGTGGGACTGCTGGATTGAATTGTTGGTCTACTTTTAGCTTTTTGAGGAACCTCCATTCCGCTTTCCATGGCCATTATGTAAGTTTACATGGCCACCAACAGTGTATAACCATTTCCTTTTCACCACAACCATGCCAACATCTACTGTGTTTTGACTTTTTAATAATGTCCATTTGTCAGAGGTAAGGTTGTATCTCATTGTGTTTTCTCCCATTCTGTAGGTTGTCTTCTTGCTGTTCAGAAGGATTTTGGTTTAGTTATATCCTGTTTATTTGTGTTGTTGCTGTATTTGCTATTGAAGTCTTACACATAAATTCTTTGCTTAGACCAATGTCTTAAAAAGCTCTTCCTGTTTTCTTTTAGAATTTTTATGCCTTGCATTTAAGTATTTTATCCATCCTGAGTCAATTTTTGGATATAGTGAGCAACAGGGACCCAGTTTCATTTTTCTGGATGTGCCTGTTCATTTTCCCCAATACCATTTATTAAATAGGGCATCCTTTCCCCAGTGTAAATTTTTGTCTGCTTTGCTAGAAATAAGTTGGTTATAGCTATATGGTTTTATTTCTGAGTTCTTTATTCTGTTTCTTTGGTCTATGTGTCTACATTTATACAAGTACTGTGCTGTTTTGCTTACTATAGCCTTGTAACAATTTGAAGTCAGATAATATGATGCCTCTAGATTTATTCTTTTTGTTTAGGATTACTTTGGCTATTCAGGGTCTTTTATGATTCACTATGAAGTTTAGTATTTTTTGCTCTATCTTTGAGAAAGGATGTTGGAATTTAGATAGGAATTGTGTTGAATCTGTAGCTCACTTTTGACAGTATGGGCATTCTGACAGGGTTGATTCTTCCCATTCATGAGCATAGGATGTTTTTGCATATTTGCGTCTTCTATGTTTTTTTTCATCAGTATTTTATAGTTCTCCTTATAGATATCTTTCACCTCCTTGGTTAAATATATTCCTTGGTATTTTATTTTCTTTGTAGCTATTGTAAATGGTATAGAGTTCTTAATTTGACTCAGCCTGACTGTTCTTAGTTTGTTCTTAGTTTGATTTGTGTATCTTAATTTTGCAATCTGAGACTTTATAGAATTAATTTTTTAATACTAGGAGTCTTTTGATGGAGTTTTCATGGTTTTCTAGGTATAAAATCATATTAATCATATTATTGGCAAACAGGGAAAGTTTGATCTCTTATTTCCCTATTTGAATGCCTTTTACTTCTTTCTCTCGCCTGATTGCTCTGGCTAGAACTTCTAGTACTATGTTGAATAGAAGAGGCAACAGTGGGCATCCTTTTCTTCTTCCAGTTCATAGAGGGAATACTTTCAACTTTTCTCCATTCAGTATGATGTTAACCTGGGTTTGTCATGTATGGTTTTTATAATTTTGAGGTATATCCTTTCTATGTCTACTTTATTGAGAGTTTTTATCTTGAAGGGGTGCTGGATTTTGTTGAATGCTTTATTAAAATGTTTGTAAGTTTTTTGTTTTTATTTCTGGTTATGTGGTGAATTGCATTTATTAATTTGCATATATTGAACCATCCTTGCATCCCTGAGGATAAATCCCTCTTGATCGTGGTGGATCTTTTTTTAAATTTCAGATGAATATAAGGGTACATACAATTAGGCTACATTGTTTGTGTATGTTAGGTGTTAATTCAGCTTATTAGTATTTTGTTGAGGATTTTTGCATCTATATTCATAAGATATATTGTTCTATAATTTTCTTTGTTGTTGTGTTCTTTCCTGGATTTGGTATCAGGGTGATACTGGTTTCATAGAACAATTTAGGGAGGATTCCCTCCTTATCCATGTTGTAGAACAGTTTCAGTAGAAGGAGTGCCAATTCTTTTTTGTAAGTCTAGTGAAATCCATCTATCAATCTGGTCCAGGAGTGTTGTTGCTGCTGGTGGGAGAGTTTTTATTACTGTTTCAATCTCACTACTAATTATTAGTCTGTACAGGATTTCTATTGCTTTCTGATTCAAGCTTGTGGGGTCATGTATTTCCAAAAATTTATCCATTTCCTCTAGATTTTCCAGTTTGTAGTGCATAGAGTTTTCATAGTAGTCACAGATGATATTTTATATTTTTTTTTGTGGTATTAGTTTTAATGTCTCCTTTTTCATTTCTGAGTGAGCTTATTTGAGTCTTTTATCTTCTATTTCTGTTTAATGTAGCTATAGGTATATCAATGCTGTTTATCTTTCCAAAGCACCACATTTTTGTTTCATTGACCCTTTACATTGCTTTTTGGTTTTCATTTCTTTGGTTCTGATCTGAGCCTTGTTATTTCTTCTCTTCATCTAACTCGGGGTTTTGTTTGTTTTTCTTTTTCTAGTTCCTTGAGGTATGAACTTAGATTGCTAATTTGTGATCTGTCTTTTTGATGTAAGCATTTAAAGCCATGAATTAAATATAGCCTCTTCACACTGCTCTTACTGTAACCCATAAATTTTTGAGTTCTGTGTCATGTTTATCTTGTGTCAGTTAAAAAAATCTTTTTATTTTCATCCTAATTTTATCATTGACCCAAGGATTGTTCAGCAATAGGCTGTTAGATTTCCATGACCTTTGTGTACATTTGAGAGTTCCCCTGGTAGTTGGTTTCTAGTTTTAGTTCACTATGATCTGAGAAGACACATGGAATGATTTCAAGTTTTTCTGAATTTGCTGAGACTTGTCTTGTGGGCTAACATACAATCTATCTTGCAAAATGTCTCATGTACTGATGAGAAGAATGTATATCTCGCAGTTTGGGGGTAGAATATTCTGTAAATGTCTGTTAGGTTCATTCATTTCAGAGTCCGGTGTTTCTTTGTTAATTTGCCTCTGTGATCTGTCCAGTTCCGTCAGTAGTATTATGATGGAATTATAATGTTATTGTTTATTTCTTTGTTTAGATCTAGTAGAATTTGTTTTATGGATCTGGGTGCTCCTGTGTTAGCTATGAATATATTTATTTTATAACTTCTTGTCAATTTGCTCCCTTTATCATTATAATGACTGTCTTTGTTTTCTTTAACCATAGTAGATTTAAAGTCTTTTTTATCTGATATAAGAATGGTTACTCCTGCTTGCTTTTGGCATCCATTCATGTGGAATTTTTCCCCCATCATTTTACTTTGAGTCTATGAGAATCTTTGCAAGTTAGATGGGTCTCTTGAAGAAAGCCTATTCTTAGGGTATAGGGTATTTATATCCATTCAGCCAGTCTATGTCTTTTAAATGAAGCATTAAGACTGTTTATGGCCAATGTTAGTATTGATAGGTGTGATACTATTCTGTTCATCATGTTGAATAATATCTAGTTGCTTTGTTTTCATCCTTGTGTTATTGTTTTATAGGAGTTGTGAGCTGTAATGTTAAGATGTTTTTTACACTGGTAGGTACTGATTGCTTTGTTCTCTGTATAAAAAATGTTTAAGCATTTTCTATAAGGAAAATGTAGTGGTGACAAATTCTCCTAGTGTTTGCTTGTCTGGGAAAGACTTTATTTCTCCTTCATTTATGAAATTTAATTTTATAGGATACAAAATTCTTGTCTTACAGTTATTCTGCTTAAGAAGACTAAGAAAGGAATCTTGCCTGAAAGATCTCTGCTGAGAGGTCTGCTGTTCGTTTGATGGGTTTTCCTTTGTAAGTAACTTTTTTTTTTTTTATCAGCTTGTTTAAAATGGATATTTTAAATATCAAACTGTAGCCTATGTTGCGTAATTCTCCTTTTTTTCTTTTTTTCTTTTTTTTATTAAATCACAGCTATGTACATTGATATGATCATGGGGCATCATACACTAGGTTCATAGACCGTTAATATCTCAACCTCTAGTGATAGCAGAGAGTTTCTCTTCTATTATTTTCTCAAATAGCTTTTCTATGCTTGTTGTTTTTTCTTCTTCTCCCTTAAGAATACCTATAATTCTTATATTCATTTACCTTGCACAATCCTACATTTATAGTGAGTGTTCCTTCTTTGTTTTTTATTTTACTTTTTTTTTTTTACTGACTGGGTTATTTTTTACTGACCCAGTTACTTTGAAATTCTTGCCTTTAAACTCTGAAATTCTTTCTTCTGTTTGGTCTAGTCTGTTGTTAAAGATTGCTGAATTCTCCAAATGACCATTTTGTTTAAGTTCCATTGTTTATTATCTGTCTGTTATTTATCTTTTTAGTGAATTCTTCTTTCATGTTCTGAATTGTTTTTTGTTTCTTTGAGATGGTTTTCCACCATTTTCGCAATTCTGTTCTTATTTGTCATCCATGATCTGAATTTCATATCTTTCATTCCAAAAATTCCTTTTGGCTGGAATACATTACTGGAGAGATATTGTTATCCTTCAGGTATGTTGAGACAGCCTGCATTTTTATGTTGCCAGAGATTTCATGCTGGTTCCTTCTTGTCTGGGTGTCTTCTCTTAGTTCAAAACAGATGCAAATACAGTATACCTGTTCTCCTTTGCCAAGACTTCTGTTGCTCAATGAAGATAGGGATGGGTCCCTGGATGGCATGCTTGGAGCCTACTCCAGAAGCTTGATGAAGCAGCAATGGGGAGAATGCACTGTGAAACTTTAACACTGCTGCTCTGCTGCATCTTCCCTGTTACCCTTTGGTTGTTACTAGGACACTGTGACCGGGTTGGCCCCTGGTGCTAGGTGCACACGTGAGGTGGGGCTGGCTGGTATGATGGAGAATGTGCACAGGACAGAGAAGCTATGCTGGGCATAGTGTATATGTGTGCAAGCATGGCTGGCATAGATGCTCAATGTATGGCACAGAATGTGATGTATTCACAAGGCCCTGTGGGTCTGCAGAGCATAGCAGGCCCATGGAATGGAGAAGGCCCATTGGTCAGAGTGGGTCCATGGGTCATAGCTTGCCCATGGGGCAGAGTGGGACCCTGGGACAGAGTGAACCCACAGAGCAGGGGATATGCATGGGATAGGGCAGGTCTGTAGAGTACAGTGCTCACATGCCACAGGCTAGGGCAGGCCACAGGGCAGGGTGTGCTGGCTGGGCAGGGTGTGGCAGGGCATGATGCCTAGGACACCTGTATGGGATGGCATGGGCCTGTGGTGTGCAGTTTATCCATATCTAAAGGCAGTGTCTCTGCTGCCCCTCGTCCTGCATGGGGCCTCCTAGGTACAGTGGTGGTCCAGCTCCTCCAACAGTGTGCACTGGGCATTGAGGGCTACAGGCACATGCTCCACCCAGATCCTGAGGGAAGTGCAATTGAGAGGGCTCACCCAAGCGACAGTAGTGGGGATCAGATCCATAGTCTCTTGCTCTGCCCAGATCTTTTGGTGGTGGCAGCAGTGGCAGGGGTGCATACCTCCTGCTTGTGGGGTACTTGCAAGCACTAGGATTTTGTGCTCCCTTCCGACCCAGTAGGGAAAAAGGGGAAGCAGTAGTCACAGATCTAAGCCCTGGGTACTGTGGCTGGTGCCATTTTAACATCCCAATCTGAATGCTACTTCTGCCCAGTGGTAGACCTGACTGGAGGTCAGATCTCTGTATTACTCTAGTGGTCTGCTGTGGTGGAAGTGCCCTCGTGCTGCTCTGGCTGCAATATCCTCAGGGGAAGTATACAGCCAGGGATTCTTTTCTCTGTCCCTTTCCCACATGTGGGTGCTTTCCCTAATTACCCTTGATCCTGCTGAGCAGGTCATCCCAGTTCTATCTTCTTCTCATCACTCCCACCTCATTTCTGTCATTCCCAGTGCTCTTGTTTAGCTAATCAAGCCAACGGTGAATCTCTATTTACCACTTTCAATCTTCTTCAAAACAACAGTATTGTGTAGTCTGCTTCTAGTCTACCATCTTCCTCACCTGGTTCTCTTAGTAATTAATTTAATGAAATATTTATAATATTTTTGCATTAAAAAACTAAAAAAGATGCAGCAGCAACAAAAGTATGTAAATGGGACCTTAAAAAAGTTTTGCACAGCTAAGGACACAATCAACAAAGCAGAGAGACTCTCTTCAGAATGTGAGAAGATATCTGCACGCTATGAATCCAACTAATGGCTAATCACCAGAATCTACAATGAACTCAAGCAGATCAACATGAAAAGAACAAACAACCCCATCAAAAACTGGGCAAGATACACGAAAAGAAACTTTTCTTATGAGGACAGAAGAATAGTCAACAAACATGAAAAAATGCTTATTATCCTTGATAATCAGAGAAGTGCAAATCAAAACTGCTTTGAGATATCCCCTCACTCCATTGAGAATGGCCCACAACACAAGGTCCAAAGCAACAGATGCCGGTGTGGGTGCAGACAGAAAGGAACACTCATGCAATGTGAGTGGGACTGCAAACTAGTACAGCCTCTATGGAAGGTAGTATAGAGATTGCTCAAACAACAAAAAACAGACCTTCCATGTGACCCTGAAATCCCATTACTAGGTATCTACCCAAAAGAAAAAAAGATATTTTACCACAAGGACATTTGCATTCGAACATTTATAGTAGCTGAGTTCACAATCACAAACAACCCAAGTGCCTTTCAACACTTGAATGGATTAATAAACTGTATTATGTATACGACAGAATACTATTGAGCCATATAAAGATGGAGATTTGGCATCTTCTGCAACGATCTGGATGGACTTGGAGAACATCCTCCTGAGCAAGGTATCACAGGAATGGAAAGACAACCATCACATGAAACTAATAGATTAACAATTACAGGCTCACACAAGAGAAAAACTCAGTTGGATTCAAGGTGGGGGTTAAGAAATGCAGTGGGCGCCTACCCAGTGGGTACAATGCACTTTTATACAGCACATTTCCTGGTTGAAGGACACAGCTGCAACTCAGCCTTTAATTTTACAAATACAAACTATGTAAACTTCCTCATATGTACTCTCATATTAATCTGCAATTTTTAAAAATGGAAAAAGTTACAAAAGATTATTGAAAGAAATTAAAGAAGATCTACAAAATGGAAAGATAGATTTCGTGGATTGGAAGCTTCAATATTGTTATAATTTCAAGTTTACTTAAAATAACTTAAAGATTCAGCACAATTACAGTTACAATCCTAACAAGAATTTACAGGTTGATGTTATAAGTTACATGGAAATACACAAGAATAGCAAAAACGATCTCAGAAGGAAAAACCCCAAAGTTGGAGGACTGACACTACTTGATTCCAGTACTTATTAGGAGCTACTCTAATTGTGGCAGGGAGTTAAGTTAGGACACACAAAGAGATCAATTGACCAGAACAGAGAGTCTAGAAACAGACCCATACCTCTACAGTTTATTGACTTTTGACAAAGGCATCTGGAACAACTGGATAAACTGAACTAGATGAAACGAACTAACATTACTATTCATATCACACATAAAATTTAATTCAAGATATAGCAAAGACCTATATATAAAAGCTAAAATTCTAAACTTTCAATAGGAAACATAAATGAATATTTTCCTGAGGTTAGAAAAAATTTTCTATGAAAGAAATAGTCATTTAAAAAAGAAAGAGAAATTTGACTTCATTAAAGTTATTTTTTTCTGCTCATTAAAAACAATTAAAAAATAAATAGACAAGCTACAGAATAGGGAAAATATTTACAATGCATGTAACTACCAGAGGACTTGTATCAAGGATACATGAAGAACTCACAAATTGATAACTAAAAAATACCCCAATTTTTAAAAGATAGGGAAAAGATTTGAACAATTTGTGGAAGGAAATATATAAATAGCAAATAAGCACATGAAAACATACTTAATATCATTAGTCATCAGGGAAAGTCATAGTAAAATTACAGCGTGATACCATTTCAAATCCACTCATATAACTATAATTGAAAGCCCAACATGTTAATGAAGATTTGAAGCAACTGGATCCCTTGTATGTTGCTAGTCATAAAAATGGTACATGGTACAACCATCTTAGAAAACCATTTGATGATTTCTCATAAAATTAGAGATCTACTCATAAGATCTACTCTTAAGGCCCAATAGTTTCACTCATAAGCATTTGCTCAAAAGAAATGAAATATATGTCCAAAAAGAATTGTATAAAGATGGTCACAGAATCTTTATTCATAACAGTCCACAAACTGGAACTAACTTAAATGCCTATCAACAGGATGGATAAACAATTATGGTATATTCATACAATGAAATGCTACCTAGCATTCTCTATCTCCCCTTTCTCTCCCTCCACATGACACACATACTTACATTTTAAAAAAGTTCCTAAATCTATATATATGGACTGATCCAACCACCACAAGTTTCACTTTTCTCTTTCCACATTTGCAACTTCCTTTTCAGACAGTAGCGTCCTCTCCCCTTAATACATGTACTTAGTTGGTCAATCCTACTGTGTGCAGTCGGTCTTCCAGCTCTGCCCCTTTCTCCCCATCTGGATGTCTTCTTCAACATGCCCAGGCATGTTGGTCCATCTCGGCACCCTCCTTCCCGCACTGGGGCTTGAAGACACTGTTTCTGGCCACAAAGGGCACAAGGACACACACCTTGACTCAGGAAGGGAAAGGAAGCAACTAGAAGAGGAGGAAAAGAAAGGGATGAATTTAATTTGGTTATTATTAAGATTATTATTAAGCTCATTCTTTTTCTTCTCAACTATGTTCTGAGGGTCTCAACCTTTACAACCAAGTAGAGGGCAAACAAGAAATTTTCTTAGACAAAAGGGCAGCTCTCTCTGCAAAAAATTCTCTCATTCTCCTGAGGACATTTATTCAAACAGCTGCTAGTTTTAAAAATAACAATAGGGTTTCTTCTTCTTTTCCATGTCAATAACATCAACAAAGTCCTTCTTTGTGCCAATGACAAGCACATGCTTTGTCTGCTGTAGCTCCTCTCAGCTAGGTTGTGCTCATTTTATAAATCAGAAGTTTGAGCCACAAAAGGAATAAGGAGTAGCTCGTACTCAAAATGAATTTTTCTGTCTAAAACTTGTATTTCTCACATACTGGATGTCTTTCCCATAATCTATCAGCAGATCAACACGCACACAACTAATTTTAACATGTTTGAGAGGAATTGTTCTGGTAACCTGGGGAACCCAGAGGAGGAGATTCTGTAGAGAGAAATCCTAGCGCAGACTTTCTGGAGTGGGGAAAACCTGATCAGCCTCAGTCTCACAGGCCCATGAGGAAGAGGCAGAGGGGTCAACAGACTCAGAGGTGTGGAAGGCTCCTTTTGTAAAATAACTGGCTTTCAACACACTCTTTCCAGGATTCCTCTAGATTAGCACTAGATTTAATTATTTAATTTCATTTATTAGAGATTTGATATTTAATTTAAAAAATCTAGTGTATTATTAGGCTCACATTAGCCCTGGGGGAAGTAGGAAATAATGGACATGGAGTAGGAAAAGTTTCAATATCATTTTATTATATGGGAATTAGGTATTACATTTCTTGCTAAAATCAATTCTTTCTTTAACCAATTTAGAAACCATTTAAATACAGGTTTGAAATGTCTGCATATCAAGCAATACTTGTATACGTAGGAAACATTATCATTTCCTCAAAACATGTTCTTTCTATTTCTCAAATTTAATCCTACCTTTTTTTTTTAATATTTATTTATTTATTTATTTTGGGGACAGAGTGAGTCTCACTTTTGTTGCCTTCATTTGAGTGCTATGGCATCATAGCTCACAGCAACCTCAAAAGTTTGGGCTCAAGCAATCCTCTTGCCTGAGCCTCCTGAGTAGCAGCTGGGACTATAGGTGCCCACCACAAAGCCAGCTATTTTTAGAGGTGGGAGTCCCTCTCTTGCTCAGGCTGGTCTGGAACTCCTGTGCTCAGGCAGTCCACCAGCCTTTGCCTCCCAGAGTGCTAGGACTACAGGCATGAGTCACCATACCTGGTCCTTAATCTTACTTTTAAAGACATTTTCCCCTCAAAAATGTTCTACATTTGTAAGTGAAAACCGTAAAAATTTACTAATTTTATCTCTTATTGAGAAATAAATTAATAGCCGTAAGTGGGGACGGGGTGGGGAGCTTGGGAGGCAGGTTGCTTGCTGACCTTCAGGGAAGAGTTTTCAGTGCAGTATCCCACCCATGCTGCCCTCCAGACCGGCCCCTCCAGTGGCAAGTCTGTTTGTCAATCACTGCCATCTGGTGTCAGGATTCAAGCTTCCTAGGAGGGGGAGAGTCAGGAGAGGAGAGATGAGGATGGTCGCATATTCATGGCTCAACAGTGGCACTTCACACTCCAGGCGAAAGAGACTCACTAAGGCTCTCAATGTGAAGAAACAAGCTCAAACAATGTGTGTTTTGGGAGGTATGATGTATCATCTAATCTAAGGTACCTGATTCTAAGACCCAGCATATGGACCTGTAAGAGGGAAAATGCAGTTAAGAGGAGGAGTGGGTAGGGAGTGTAGGACACCAAACGGTTACACTTGTAGTGGAAGGGTGAATAAGAAATGAACCCCCCGGTGGCGCCCATAGCTCAGCCGATTGGGTGCCGGCCACATACACTGAAGCTGGCAGGTTGGAGCCCAGCCTTAGCCTGCTAAACAACAATGACAACTGCAACCAAAAGTAGCCGGGGGCACTGTGGCAGGCACCTGTAGTCCCAGCTACTTGGGAGGCTGAGGCAAGAGAATTGCTTAAGCCCAAGAGCTGGAGGTTGCTGTGAGCTGTGATGCCATAGCATTCTACTGAGGGTGGTATAGTGAGACTCTGTCTCAATAAAAAAGAAATGAATGCCCCTTGGTGCAAGGGCTGGAGAGAAAACCTGAATGCATCAGCCCTGGGGCGGAAGAATGAAAAGTACAAATTCCCCTGAGAATTTGGAGCATAGGCTGGTCCTCGTGCAAGTTTGAGTTCTGGATTCAGACCATCGTGTAGTCCAAGAAAAGTCAAGCTGAAGATATAAGATATAAGCAGATCCAGCAAAAGGGTCTGCTCCTCCTCCTGTGGGTTCCTTAGTCACTCAAGACAGGAACCCAAGGGTTGTTTTAGATGCTTCCTTTTCACTCACTCAGCCAGAGCCTCTCAAGACAAACACTAGCCAGCCTTTTTAGCCCCAGGAATCTAACCTTTCCTTGCCCAAATGGCCAGGCCTCAGAATCAGACTTACTTCAGACCGAACCAGATGAATGAGAATGGGAATTATTAATGATGTGCAATGGACCATATGCCTGCCAAGGGCCCTGGGGTGCACATGTTGCCTCACTAGGGTGTGTACTCCCTGCAGGCCACCTCTCATGGGGCCAAAGAATTCTGCAGTTTGTCTGATGGCTCTAAAGTTAGCACTGAGGACAGGGAGGTGGTCAGTGACAAAGTGGGGAGCCAGGCATGTGCAGATGCCTAGCCTTATGGTTATCCTCTCATTTAGGCTTTAAACTGCCCTACAAGGTGGAGAGCATAGTCATCCAAGAACAGCGAAGCTCAAGGAGAATGAGCCACTTGCCTGTTGTCCAAGGTCACACAGGTGGGAGTTGGGATTTGAACCTAGACCGTCTGTATCCTGAGCAGCACTCTCACCACCACCCTCTGTTGCTCACACTTGCAAATGGAGGAAGGGGCTTAAAGGCTGTAGGGATGTGAAATAAGATTAGGTCATCCACAACCACCACAGGGCTATTTATAGAGGTAGGAGTGTGATAGGCAGAAGCAGATCCCAGCGGGCTGAGGAAAGATGGGAGTGAGCAAGTTAAAGACACCCTGTAGATCCTGAAGTGTGCCAATAAAAGGGGTTGGTGGCTGGATTTTTTTTAAGGCGAGGGGGTATTTGGGCTGGATTTTTGGTTGAGGAGAAGGAGCCAGGACAGACAGAAGATAACCAGGCCTGGGAGATGTTCGAGATAGCAGGGGACAGGGGCAGTTCTGGATGAGATAAGGAACACATATTCTCAGCATGAAAGCAGAAATCTGGGGTTGCCTGGGATGCCAGACAGGAGGTTGAGGGATTTATGCCCTATGGCCCCTTTTTCTTAAGAAGCAGGTGGTAAAGTCATTAGCTACCAAGGGAGATGGGGCCTTGGAGACAAAGGGCACTTTGGCTTGGCCACTGTGGAAAGCAAGAAAGAAGGGGACAAGGACAGGGATTGCTGAGAAGTTGCCAGGCCCCATACTCCCCTGAGAAGTCCTTTAAGACTCTAGCCATGGCTCAGCACCCATAGCTCAGTGGTTAGGGCTCTGGCCACATACACTGGGGCTGGCGGGTTCGAACCCGGCCCAGGCCTGCTAAATAATGGCAACTACAACAACAACAACAGCAACGATAATAGCCGGGTGTTGTGGGGGGGCGCCTGTAATCCCACCTACTTGGGAGGCTGAGGCAAGAGAATTGCTTAAGCCCAAGAGTTTGAGGTTGCTGCAAGCTGTGATGCCACAGCTCTCCACCGAGGATGAGACAGTGATGCTGTCTCAGAAAAAAAAAAAAAAAAAAGACTCTAAGCCACATTTTGCATTTCCATTTACTTCCACAAAGCAGCCTATCTACTCTTGGCCCATCTCTTCCTGAGGGAAACAGTCCCTATTTTATTTTTGAAAGTATCTTAGGGACATGCTTGGCTGATGTCATGGGATTAATGGAAATCAGGGTTTTGTTTCTTTTTCCTGGAGGGGCAATTAGAAAGGAGTATAGGCTTTAGATTCAGAAGGTTTGAATCCTGACTCTACTGTATACTAGCTATGTGACTTTGAGTAAGAGACTTAACATCTCTGTGCTTCAACTTTCTCATTTGTATAACAGAGAGTACAGAGAGTGCCTACCATAGAGTGTTGTTGTGAGAGTTAAATAATTTTATGTTTATGAAGCATTCCAGAACTATGCCAGCCACATAATGCATGTAAGTGCTTAAAAATGTTAGCTGTTGTTATGAGATATTTTGATCTTATCCCAACTGGCTTTGAAAGAGGCAGAAAAAAGGTGGCTGAAGCTATAATGGGCCAATAACTCATGAGAAGGCTTCTAGTCACTTCTTTTCTTCAACCAGCCAATGTAGATTTTTTTTTTCAAGCAATTATATCATCAATTATCTGCCAGAAATAAAGAAGGAAAGGCTTAAACTCACATCTGAGGACTGATCTGTTGCCTTGGTAACCCTTAAGATGCTCATAGCTGCTTGCCAAGACTCCAGAAAGTTACTTCCGAGACCCCCCAAAACAGTTGACTCTTCTGGCTCCTTCAGCCAGGGCTTGCCTCAAAACTTACTGTCTCACAAGTTCACATCTTGTATTTGTCAGGACTCTTCGGGGGATAGGTGACAGAAAAGCCAATAAAAATTGCTTCTGAAAAATTCATTTTAACACACATACCTGAAAAGTCAAAGGATGAGTTTGGTGGGTTTTCAGACATAGCTGGATGCAGTGGCTCTCACACTGTTACCAGCCCAGAGTCTTTCCACAGCCAAGGCAGTGGAGAGTTTGCTTGTTTTTTCTGTTGCCTTTCTTCAGACAGCTCTCTTCACAGGGTGGCTCCCATAGCTCATACTAATAGTCTCCTGTTTCAAGTTTTACAGGGAGATCATTTCTTGGTCATTCCAGCAAACCTTCTAGGATTAACTGAGAATTTTACCAATTTGGGCCACAAGTCCTCCCCTGAGGGTGGTGTGGGGAGGGGTCTGAAGTACACCAAGTGGCCTAGCCAGGTTAGGTTTCCAGCCTGCAGGGAAAGACACCAATAGGTGTGCTCCACACGTGGGGCCTCCCCACAAACACCCTGTGCAGGGTCACTGCAACGGGCAGCCCTTCCCAGCTCTCCAAGTGGGTTTCCTTGATGTAGACAACAGATTTTCAGGTAGAATTCTCTCTTTGCCCAACCCTGAAAGGTCATTATCACCTGATCTTCAGCCCTCTGAACCTTGAGAGGGAACACAAGTTCCTTGGCCCGCATAAAATGTAGGGCCTCCCACGCTTGTCTCTCCCCCTGGAACGTGTGCATGTGTGAAGCAGATGCCATCAATAACCCAACAGTATTTCCCTGGTCCTTATCACTATGAGAACAGCAGCCAGGCTCCGACTCGCATGAGGACATTCTCTGGAAGCTGGAGCCTGTGCTGTCTGTTGCAGGATAGGCAGAAGTTTTAGAGAATTAACATCCACCCCTCCCAAGCCCTGGAGCAGCCTTCACTGGTGATTGATGGGGGGATCACTCTGGGGGAACAACTGACCTGCATTGACTCCCTTAGTTCTGCAATGGAATTATGCTCCAACTCCCTTTGGTGATAACTAGCAATAGAATGTTCCCTTCACTGACAGCTTTCCCTTCCCTGATTTTGTGCTGGTGTTGTCCTGGATCACCTCCCAAAGAGACTGTATTCTAATTTCTGTCTCAAGGTCTCTTTCTAGGGGAACCAAAGCTAACACAGAATCTGCCCTGTATGTAAGTGTGTGCACGCACTATGCTCGGCCTTCCATAAAGATCATTTTTTGTTTTATCCATCAAAAGCCTCTCTTTCCTTCTCAGAAAATGCCCCTCTTCTTTTGAGATGCCTCTTTCACTACCCCAAGAACCATGTGCCCCTTACACGAGTCCACTGTCTGGGCCTCAGTGATTGGTCTGGAAGTCAGGTAGATAACCCAAGAAGAGCCAATCAGAATCTTTCCTGAGAATTTTGAATTGTAACTAAGAGAAAAGGGCCAGAGCCTCTTGGGACTCATTTGCCAGGAAGTAACTCATCATCTGTAAGAGTGATTCTTGTGATTCTAGACTCCTTTTTGAGCTGGTAGATCTTTGATGATCGTACACAAGACAACTGAAGATTCTCTGGTCTCTCTTGTCTGTGTAAGCCACTTTGCCGTGAGTGGACCTGACCAGAGATCACCATGCTGGTTATACACCATTGCTACACTCATCTCAGCACATGGCACATGCCAAGCTCCAGTAGATATGCACTTTATATGCATAAAGGTGGATGATGACAGTTTTGAGATGAACAATCATCACACATACTTGAGAAGCATCATCACATTTGAGGAACTTTCCCGGAGACCCATGGCCTAAGAGTAGCCAGGACAGTGCCCTCAGAACTGGACTTTCCTCCTCATTCATATACCAGAGAGAACTAATTGTTGGGTGTATACCGAATGCCTTGGGTATTGTGACTAGCATAGCCATCCTAAGAAAGCAAAGTGGCTATATGAATAAAAAGTCATAAAAGTCCTGAAAGTTTATCTGAAAAAATGCATACATACCACAATGATATATATGAGAAGAAATCTTTTTGGGGAATAAACTCCTTGTCATAACACATTATCATGGATTCTGATCTCTCCTAGGACCCTAAGTGTTGGAAAATTGCTCTGCCTGAAAAAGGGAGAAAAATGTGCTTGGACTCCAGAGAGGAGATGACAGAGAGAGGGCTGGGTTCAGAGAAATCAGGGCAAACCAGGCATCCTGTGCTGGTATCTCCTGTGACACCCCAAATCTTCACTCTGTAAAGCATAACATATAATATGCCGCACAAATCAGGGGTGAACCGTGTGATGTGTCTTACACAGTACACATACCTGAGTAATCACCCCCAGATGAAGACATAGGACACTACCTGATCCTCAGAGACTGTTCTGGTGTCCCCTCAGTCCCCTTTCCACAGGGGAAGCCATTATTTTGACATCTACTCCTATAGGTCAGTTTTGCCCATTTGGAACTTTATATAAAGGAACCACAGAGTAGATATTATGACATGAGCCCCTTCCATGTTTTGTGGATACCAATAGCTCGTTCTTTTTTATTTCAGTCTGGTATTCCATCACATGGCTATACTGTAAGTGATTTATGTGTCCAAGGCTTCATATAAATCACTCCTTTACCAGTGTAACATAAACAGACAAGAAGTAGCTTACAGGCACAGAGCATAGAGGCAGTCAGAATCCTTGAATGGGAGTTTCAGGGAAACTTTAATTCTTCAAGGAGAAGGGAGGCCTCTGTTTACGCCGTGTGGCAGGCATTCTGCTAAGCATTTGACTCTCTTCATTTAACTCATATAACAACTCCTCTAGGTATTATTAGCCCCATTTTAAAGATGAGAAAATTGAGACTTTGTGATATTAAGTAACTTTCCCAACAATTACAACAGATATATAGAAATATGGGGAATTATAGTTAGAAGCAGTCAGGCACAGGGGCTCATGTCTATAATTCTAGCACTTTGGGAGGCTGAAGTTGGAATATCACTGGAGCCTAGGAGGTTAAGGCTTCAGTGAGCTCTGATCATGCCAGACCACTCCTGTCTGGGTGACAGAGTGAGAACCTGTATCAAAAAGAAAAACAAATGAACACACACAATATATATAATGTATATATTTATATGATTTTTTTAAAGATCTGCAAAGGATTAGTAAAATTATAAAGGTTTAATAAATCCCTTCACTATTATGTTGATTATTTAATTAAAAATGATTCGGAAAGCACTTTGAACCTTTCTTTGTACCTCCTAGCTCATTGTGTCCCGACCTTCAGACTCAGTTCTGGCCTCTTTCACCTCTCTCTCCTTTTTTCTTTCCCAGACTTCAGATCAGGTTAGATTGCCTATCGAGTTTCTCCTGTGATCTTACATTCTCCAAATATACCCACACCCTCTTCTGGGAGATGAAGCCTCTTGTTGAAGTGTCAGCTCTTTGCTTAGGAAGACTCCCTCTGATTTGATAGTTTTCTGCTTTGAGCTCATAAAAACTACTGTAGCATTTATAATTTTGCATAAATACAAACATCACCACCTTGTTGTCATGGAGACGGGCCCCTCCCCACCTTCAGCCTGTGAGTCTGGTTTGTACAGCTTGGCAAAGGAGCCTTCAGAAAGCCCAACCTCACATAGAGACAGAATTGGGCCCTTGACATGTCAATGCGGGAGACAGCTCTCCTGAGAGCTTCTTAAGATGAGGACAGGTGTCTGTGTGCTGGCAAACCTCTGCTATTCAACTGACTCTGTCCAGATCTATAATCTACTAGTATAGATATTGATTCAGCTGTTGTAATTAGGCCCCAAATAATAGAGGCTTAAGCCAAGATAAAGTGGATTTTTCTCTCCTATAAGTAATCCAGGGCTGAGAGAGCTGCTCCTTCATTTGGGGGAGGCAGGTTCCTCCTATTTATTTGATTTGCTAAATTTCAAGTATTGTTCTTACATCCTTTTTGTCCAAGGTGGCTTGCCACCAAATCCCTAGCTCAGCCAGAGAGATAGCAAATGGGGCGTGGAGGGCATGTCCCTACCAGGTATTGCACTCATCAGTCCCCGATTGGAGGTAGGGCTGCACGGCAGGAATATGGCCACAGAGAGGTTATGCTTGTGGTTACGCAGGTGAACTCCAAGGCCAGACCGCCTGGGTTTGAATCCTGGCTCTATCACTTACTAGCTAGTTAACAATGGGAAAATTACTCATCTACTCCAAGGCTCAGTTTCATTATCTATAAAATGAGAGTGATGATGTTGTTGCATTGTTGTCAGACTTGCATGAGCTATGGTGCTAAGAATAGCATTGCCATACAATAAGGGTTTTGTATATACATCAATATAAAATATATATCTTATAAACTGGTATATATTAAACTAGTATAATTATTATGGAACTTTTGCTGCAGCATGAGGTGGTGGTGGTGATGGTGGCAGTAGTAGTGACGGTGGTGGCACAGTAGGACTACTCTAAGAGTTCATGAAGACCAAGTCAGAACACACTGAGAAATTCTGTCTCCCTGATGCACAACCTCTAGAGCTAGCTCTTGGGGTGCCCAGGATGCCCTGGAGATGCCTACCTGTGATGAGTCCCTCCTTGACTGTGGCAGGTCCCAGTGCAGGGTCTAGCCAGGGCTGATGGTATTAATTCCCAGGCAATACAACTTCAAGTTGGGCCAAATAAAATAACTTCTGGATTAAGGAAGATATTGCCCCCCCCCCATTTTTGGGTGAGAGGCCAAAGCCCTACAGAGCAGGAATGATAGTCACATGTCTCCACTCAAGTTACAAATACAGATGAACGGGGCCTGGGATTCTGTCAAACTCTAGGAGGGCTCCCACCCTGAGAGAAAAGTTCTCTGTATCTGAAGTGGGAAGGAGACAGGGTTGGAATGAATCGGTTTGTAATCCTGTTTCATAGTAATGAGTGAATCAGCTCCTGCTTTCAGAAATATAGACACAGTATTACAGTCCACATGGCCTTCCTTGGTTGTCTCATTTTATATGGCATTTCTGTGTCCCATGTATCCCTAGGCCCTCGTGGGCACCCTCCCTCAAATGCTGACTCCGATTTGCAGCAGGGTTCAAGGGTACCTGGTGCATACCTATCACATGTCTCTCATCAACTTTGGCCCACTTTTTGCTCTGTCCACGCACTATTGTAACTGCAGTGGCCACTGGGCAATTAGTCAGAAGGCCACTGCCATGGAGTAGGCTTGGATCAGAATGCTAGTGGGTGAGATGATGTTTTACTATGGAAGGAAAATATTGTTAATGGCATGACATGGGTTGTAAGATGCATTCTGAATTCGTAGACATTATCATGTGAAGGAAAAAAGTGTGTCTTTGGCTCACATTCTTCCTTTTATTTGTGGCTTTGCTTAAATACCCAGCCCCAGAGAGGTCTTCCCTGGCCACCCTTGCTAAAACAATTACCTTACCCTCATTTATTTTGTTCATAGCACTTCCTTGTCTAGTTTCACAGATGCTTTGTTCAGTGGTTTACCTTTTGTCTTCCTAACCACCATGTAGAGTCCATGAGAGTAGAGACCTTGCTCTGTCCTCTAGCACCTGACATATACCAGGTGCTCAATATATACCTGTCAAATGAATGGAAATTCAAACTACTGGTGAGAGGCTGGATAATATAATCTGCAGATGCAGCTGTGCTCCTGCTTGACCACACTTTCCATAGGGAGAATAAACTACTATATCAGCTGGTCTTGCTGAGTGGGGGTACAGAAGGGACAGGGGTTGCTTCAATTTATTAATAGCTCCAAGGTCAGGCTTTATGACTAATTTATTTAGTCATATCCCACCTCATTCTACAAAGGATTAGATGGGGCTTATAGGAAATATACAGTGCATTCCTGAAATATAAATACAGAATGAAATTAGGGTGAGGGAAAGGACCAATCAGAATAGATTGTTCAGACTACACGGTCTTGTACACTGAGATGTTTGGGTGGCAAATGTATTTCTGAGTCTATTGGTGGCAAAAAGCAGAAGACATAAAATTTTCTACGAAACCAGATGAGGATACAAAAAGAAAGTGGGGGTGGGGGGGTGGTGATTGATGAGAGAATGTAAGTAAGTCATTACGGGTCTCTTTAGAGAGCTGAGCTGGTAGACCCTGACTTACATTTCCTCTGGGTCCAGTATTTTGGATGTGGACAGAAAGAAAGGGCTGGGAGGAAGAATTCATTTCAAAAATCAACTCTGCCGATGGCCACACCTCCTATTTCATGCAAATCTCCAAGTCTAGCCTCCACAAACCTAGGCAATGGACCCCCTTTGAGAATTGTCTCCCCTCTCTCTCCTTCATTCTTATGGAAGATATGTTACCTTCATTCCACTCTCTGGGTGAATAAGTTAGAGACACTCCAGACAGTTAAGTTTGGTCTTATTCTTTTGTATGTAAATAAGTTAGAGACACCACTCCAGACAGTTAAGTTCAGTCTTATTCTTTTGTATTTATTTATTTTTTTTATTTTATTATTTTTTATTAATATTAAATCATAGCTGTGTACATTAATGTGATCATGGGGCACCATACTCTGGTTTTATACACAGTTTGACACATTTTCATCACACTGGTTAACATAGCCTTCCTGGCATTTTCTTAGTTATTGTGTTAAGACAATTATATTCTACATTTACTAAGTTTCATACGTACCCTTGTAAGATGCACCGCAGGTGTGGTCCCACTCTTATCTTTAAAAAATTGATCTGCAATGACTATCAGCTTCTGAGAGAAGTGTTTTAAAAATTTTCACTATTTAGATGCGTTTCCATACTTTGTTCTCCTTGTTTAACTGAGATCCCAGCCCCTACTGAAATACTTCTTTGCCAGGCATCAACTTCACTTGTTTCTCTGTTTTTGCTTTACTTCTTTGTTTATGGTTCCTGGAGGTTTTTCATCTATCTTTCAAGTTGAGAGTTGTATTAAGCCATTAACAAAGTATTCCACCTGGAATTTTCTGTGTGTTTATAGTCAGAGGGAAGCACCTATTCCAGTGCGCCCTGCTGCATTTGCTCATGCTTTTCTCATACTTTCCAATTCTATTATTATTAACTCTTAATAGAGTGCCATAGTTTCACAGCTCACAGCAACCTCAAATTCTTGGGCTCAAGAGATTCTCTTGTCTCAGCCTCCCGAGTAGCTGGGACTACAGGTGCCCGCCACAATGCCTGGCAATTTTTCAGAGATGGGGTCTCCCTCTGGCTCAGGCTGATCTCTAACTCCTGAGATCAGGCAATCCAGCCGCCGTGTCCTCCCAGAGTGCTAGGATTACAGGCATGAGCCGCTGTGTCAGGCCTCAATTCTGCTGTTTCTTTTTACTAAGGTACAGATTCCAACTTTCAGCCTTGTCATTCCTTCATGTTTATTTCTCATTTGCTATTCTTTTTCTCCTGATTTATTAGACTGAAACTCCTATTCTCTTGTTATTTTGACTCAATTGTATAAAAGCGCTCAAGACTCTTGATCTGTCTATAAAGATTTCTTTTTTGGGGGGGTATAGGTTTGAATATAATTTTCTTAGTTTCTATTTGTCACATTATTCTGTCTGTTCTTCATTATTTTTTTTTAATTTGCTGAGGCAGGCATCACGTGTACACGCGCTACTATTCATAGGGGAAATTTTACTCCAGATACACAACTCTACTATGACAACGTCCTTCCTGCCAGTGATGGATTTGAGAAGAGCAGACATCTATGTCTTATTTCTGATCATAAAGGTCAAACATTACTTCTTTTACCACAAAATATTACACAGGCTGTAGATTTTTCCAGATTCCTTTTATCAGGTTCAGAGAATATTCTCATGCTTTTTCTTTACCAAGAATTTTTATTAGAAATAGATGTGGGATTTTGCAAGTGCTTCTATTTACTTCTTCACCCAGATAAGTTTTTAATATGATTGTTTTTCCTTAGCTTGTGATATAGTCTTACAATGTTTTATTTTCTGTTAAACTGACCCTGTATTTTTTGGAACACATTGTTTGTAACACATTGTTCATTTAATATATTTTAGGGGTCAATTTGCTAAAATGTTGTTGGAATTTTTGTGTAGATGTTTATAAAAATATTGATGAGTAGAATTTCTTGTTTTGTTTTGTTTTTTCTTTCCTGAAATACTTTTGCCTTGCTGTGGTATTAGTTTAATAATAACCTCATAGAACAAGTTGAAAAGTATTCCTTACTCATCAATATTTGCGACAGGTTGTGTGGAATTGGCACTGTCTTTTTCATTAAATATTTGTTAGAGCTCACCAAGGAAGCAACTGAGCCTGCAGTTACCTTTGTGGTTTACAACAGCAATTTTAATTTCTTTAACAGGTATAAAAGTGTTTAGATTACTTTGTTTTGAGTGAGGTTTAGCAATTAATATCTTTGAAGAAATGTATCCATTTTCGTTCCTACTAAGCAGCCTGGAAGCTCTCTTAATGCATTGAACTGTGATGACCATAGGACCAACCTCGTTTCTTTCTCATTTCTCAGAAATAGCTGTTCTTCTTATCTTACGTACAATGTTTTGAAAATTATTATTTCTCATTATTTATACAATTTTCCATGCAGGAAAATTCAAAGCCATTTTGCTTTATTTTGGTTTAAGACAAAAATGACTTTTTAGTAGTGAGAACACTCTCTAGGAATCAAACGTTTTGCTTGTGATCTCTGTTTTGTCATTTAGACAAGTACTTAGCCTCATTTTCTCATCCAGTTACAGAAGGGCTTGACTAAAAGATCCTAAGATTTTCTTCTAGTGTGGAGATTGTATAGGTATCTAGATTAGTATATGTCAAATTTGAATCTGAATCACCTGGAGTTAGTTAAAGCACAGATTCCTTCCTGATGCCCGTGACAGAGTCCTGAGAGTTGGGAATTTGAGATTCTCATTCAGCATCTGGAGCCCTGGGGGTGGAGGGAGATAATCCGCACTTCTAACAAGCTGGCAGGTCCTGATGCTGCTGTTGGTCCTCAGGCTATATTTGGAGTAGTATTGGTTTAAAACTAGAGATTATACTAGTTGCAATTCTGTCTTAAGACACTAGATGATGTATTTTCGGATTAAAATTTGTCAGAAATACTTTAGTAAGGCTAAATGTTTCAGATAGCCCAGTATAAAAAATAATTGTGTTTCTAAATATAAAAACTTAGTATTTATTGTTTCATATTAGCATTTATTGTGTTTGGTTGGTTAATGAAATACATTGGTTTATGTGTGTGTATCAGTAAATTTAATATCTTTTATTGAATATCTTTTTATGTGCAAAGCTTTTGCTTTGTATTTTGGGGACAGAGGGTCAGGACTTCTGCCTTTGATGAATTCATAAGCAAGGGAGACAGACGTAAACATAAACAATTCATGAGCAAATCATAAAAATGCTAAAATAGTTATTATAGAAAAAACCCACAATATACTCCCCTTAAAAATCAGGGAGTGTGAGGGAAAGATGACTTCTAATTGGGGGCTGGAGGGAGGAAAAGAAGAGGAAATAGATAGACTATAAAGATACACAAAATAGGTAATGCCAGGCTGAGAAAATCTGTATAAATAGATGTGGAGATCTATGTTGAGTATTATTCTATTTTAGTAGACAACCAATCTATCAGGAACTTTCTTTTGGGGTAAAATATGCATTTTCAAGTATATTACTTTTACATTATGAGAATTATTAAGACATAATGTTACCTAAAAAATATGCTTAGTTACAAAAGCAATTGTTATAGCCATATAAGTTTTTACTTTAAAAATCTATTCTATTAGCTTTTAAATTCCATTTCTTCTAAACAATAATATCTTCTAAATTTTCATGTACTCGTGCAAAAATGAAAAATATGAAAACAGGAAGTTTTAAAATTAAATACTGGTCAAATCAAATCCCCCAAAGAACAAGTAATATTTCTAAAAATAAATTTAGGGTAATAACCACAATGTAACGTGTATTTTCAAATTTAATGATAATATGTAATTATGCAAGTTATATATAGATATTATCTTATTTATTTGTTTTATAAATTAAAGTTCCAGGGTACAGAGATTTAGCCAAATCCATGGACTACATTGTGGGTTTTAGTCATTTTTATCGAGTTCCTTACTGGCATTATATTATATAGTTGGAGTACTATTCATAATAATTACTATGATTTATTGAATGTCCATTATGTGCTATCTGTCCATAAAATTATTTTTAAAATTTACACCTTCTTCAATTTATAATATGCATCTTCTTCAATAATCCTAACAACCCTAGAATATAGGTAGTGCTAACTTCATATTATGTATGATTTAAAATCAAGCATCTTGCAAATGGTATGGCGGATTTCTGCTTGACTACACAGTGGAAGTTTTGGCTATACTGATACAGGGCTCCCCTGTTCAGGTCTAGATAGGGACCCCCATTTTCTTGGCCTGGGTGAACTCAGAAATCAATCTCATCATAGAGCAGACTCTCTTTTCTAGGCACCAACAGGCCCTTTCCAGTTCGACTTCTCTGGGCTACAGCAAGGTCATAAAAAAGCAAACTGATCAGTACTACATCTGGGCAGTTCTCCCTAGAGTAGGGAGCACACACCCTAACGCCTTGCCCAGGGCAAGCACTGCAAGGACTGTATTCCTTTGCTAATTTTGGGATTATTTTCTGCTTGCAGGCCCCTGGCCAGTGGTGAAATATTCTGGACCTACATCTCCCCAAAATCCCCGCCTGCAGTAAAGGAAAAGCAGTATATGTTCCCCTCCTCAGAAGTCAAACAGTCTGCCCACCGGGCTCCTGCTGCATTTATATTCTGTTTCCTTTCTTTCTCTTATCTATTTCTTTATCTTTCAATACATTCTGTCCTTTTGCTTAATTGAGTGATCTGTGGTTTCGTTTTTTGAACCTTGAGATCAAGGACTTGCAGAAAAATTCTGGCTACAATAGCACCTATTTTGCTGTGAATATTTTATTTCGGCCTGGTAAGGAGAATTACTGCTGATATAATTACTTAATGGTTAGTCCTAGTGCACTAGGCATGTATCCATTTCTACCTATTTGTATGTCTCTTAATTAAGTATGATATGTATCCAGATATATTTAGAGATTGAATACCTTCAAGATCATAAAGTTCCTAAGTTAATCTTAATCACGTTTAAGATTATTCTTGAAAACATGGTTGTATAGAAATGAGAAAACCAAGTAGGCCGTCAGGACAACACGCACAGGGTAAACACGTCATTTAGAACATAAAAACCTTCTGGGCTACATGGTATAGTATGTTTCATTAGTTCCAAATAAAGGTGTGTGATTATAACTACAAGTCTGTCATTTCATTTCTTTCTTTTTTCACAATTATCCAATCTTCAGTTTTACTAGTTGTCTCCAGGAAAATTTCTGCTCATAAATTCTACCTTCCCGTGATACTTCTTTCTGAAAAGAACCCAGGGCTTAGACCCTTGCTAGTTTCTCAGGCATCTGTACATCAGTTTCTGCTTGAGCAGCCACAAACTCTTTGATGTTCCTCCCAAGTGGACATTGAGTCTCTTTACCCTCTCCTTGGGCAAAGAATCTGGGCTGGCAAAAAGCTATTTCCACTAATAGAGGGCAATGAAGGTGACGATGGCAGTTCTAGACCTTGTTTTATGACTTCGGCAGCTTCTCCTCTTAAAGCCCCCAAATAAGTCAGATCACACTGCTGAAGAAACCATACGGAAATCATTGAGAATAAAGGGAGAAAAAAAAAAAAAAAAAGAATAAAGGGAGAGAGACATAAGGGTCTAGCAGGGGTCCTCAAACTGTGGCCTGGGGGGCCAGATGCGGAGTCGTGATTGTATTTGTTCCTGTTTTTTTTGTTTTTGTTTTTTTTTTTACTTCAAAATAAGATATGTGCAGTGTGCATAGGAATTTGTTCATAGTTTTGTTGTTTTTTTTTTTAAACTATAGTCTGGCCATACAATGGTCTGAGGGACAGTGAACTGGCCCCCTGTTTAAAAAGTTTGAGGACCTCTGGTAGCTGATCACAGCCTTCCAGCTGACCATGGCAAGGTGTCCTGATTGGGAGTGTAGCCACCACACAGCCTCCAGGTGGAAACTGGTGAATCAGCGCTCTGCGTAGCTAAACGATTGCCCATTTGATAGGCCTGATTTTCTGACCTACAAAATAATGACATATACTGAAATGATTTTTGTTTCAAACCATTAAGTTTTGGTAGTTTTAACACAGCAATAGATAATAGAAACAATTGGGTATTCTGAATCTGGGACTTAATTTTCCCTTCCAAGATAGTTCGTGTCAACTCCCCTTTTCTCTCTGTGCTAAAGACGGTTAGTTGACCCACAGTGCACCATCATGGCATTCCCTCCATGTTTAAAGGCTTCCTGCCTGAATTCCAGTCCCCAAGTCTCCTTGAGCTGATCCATCCTCTCAAGCCCTGCTTATTTATATGAATATCCTTTCCTGCCTTGGTTTGTATATTGGTCTGCTTCCGTAAAGTATGCATTCCAGTTTTGGTAAATCAATCTATGTGATTATGTTGCAATGAGACTGACTCTCTTTACGTCGATCAGTTTTCATCACCTCTTTGGGATATGTATGTGTGAGTCTTTGTTGATGCCTTTCTGCCTTATCTTTCTTTACCTTTGTGTATGAGTTAGTTTTTGCAGTTTAATTTTCTGCTTTCCCTTTTCTTTCTCTGCCTCTTTCTACTCATTTCTCTGACTTTCTCCCAGGACAGGCAGTCCAGCAGACATAGTGGATCGGAGGTAGTGAACTAGAACTTGGACTCCGGAGCCCACTAGCCTGGGGCCAGACTTCCGCTCTGCTATTCACTCTCTGATAACTGTGGGCAAATCTGAGTGTCGTGGAGTTTTCTCATCTGAAATATGAAGACAATAATAGTCCCTCAGTAGTAGACAGTGTTCTGATTCTCACTGTGTTTCTTTGTCTCCATTCCTTGTCCCCTGGTCTTTTCTTTTGTTTTTCCTCACATTTCCCTGGATGGTAACTGATGTGGAAATTTTATTATTTGCTGAATAAATCAATAGAATGCAACATCCCCATTATTAATTGTAAAACATGAATAGCTCATGAGACATTTCCCAAAGAGGCAAAACATTTCTCCAAGTGATATAAGAATCTTTAAACTCATCTGAAAACAGACTTTTTAATTTTTCTCTCTTCAAGTCAAATATACATAATAAAAAAAAAAAAAATCCACATCCAGGCTTAGTTAAGGAAGGATGTCAGTCTTTTTTTTTTTTTTTTTTTTTGAGTGATACATCTGACAGATAACATTCCAGGGGGGGATAATTCTGTGAGTGAACTGTGAGGCTTGTGCAATTTCTGACAGAGCATCTCCACGTTTATTATTTTCTCTTCTATTCAAGAGAACATATTGCCTTAGGTAGAGTTTCTCCAAAGCAGAAGCATAGCCATTCTGAGACAGGGATTTGTGCACAAGTGATTTATAAAGGAAGTACTCACAGGCAATATCAGGAAAAAAACCGAGTCAGCAGGACAGAAGGGCAGAAGCCTGGTATGAGCCTCAGCCTTTGGGGGGAATATCAAGTTCTCTGTAATGTAAAATTTGTCATAGCATTTTCCTGATTGGAGAGGAAACTAATTGGGCTTTCGGGCTTTCATATCTTTGCATCAGTAAGTAATTGACCAAGAGCTGGGGGTGTGAGAGGTACAGAAGCTTTCCAGAACGTTCAGCTCCTTTGCTCTAAGTCTGTTGGCCTCAGGCAGTTTTCATAACAGTCTTAGGTACCGGCCAAAAACTGCTGAAGGGCTGCTCAGGAATCCAAAAGCGATTCAAAAGGATCTGGGCGGAGCACTGAGGGTGTCCTGGCCCTACACATATTAAAATGCAAGGGATAAGGGTAAAAATACTTTAAGAATAACATTTGAATCTGTTCAAATTTACTTTTAAAAACAAGTCACTCACAAGTGCTGGCACTTTTAACACATAGCAGCTGGCACCCTCCCTATCTCGTGGCCATACCTTCTGTGTCACAACATGGTTATATCTAACTAGCTTAGATACTAGTTCCATTTTTCTTTTTCTATAACATAATAGTAACGTAGCATATCTGTGCCTTAATTCACTCATTTTTCTTATGTTATGATTGTATCTGCAAGTTGGCACAAGTAATAATGATGTAAGAAAGAGCAGAGGATTCATTTCAGGGTTAATTGCTAACACAGGTTCATTAACCTTTTCAGGTCAGTAAGAATTTCAAATGAGGTGGCAGTAGTGGGTTGCTCTGACCTTTTGGGGTGTTTTGAAATCACTCAGGCCACTGTGAAAAAGTCATGTTGAGAGAGAGGTCATTGCTTACTGACTCCCTGATTTCAGAGCGGCCACACGGGCCCTCAAGCCCACTCCTGGGCCCTGCAAAGCCGATTTCCATAACTGGCTCCTAAACCACAGAAAAGATTAGCTGAGGCCGACGCATGCAGCAGGGAAGTAGAGAAGCTTGTATTTGGCAGCCATGGCTTTCTTTTTTTGAGTCTCTTTTTGCATCCTCAGAGAGTCCTGTGAGTCTGTACTTCTCTACTACCAAAAGAGAAGGAAACAAATCCTGAGTTTTAGCTGTGTCTGCTAGAAACTCTATGGTCCTGTGTATAAAATGTCTAAATAGATATACGCCCCCAACTACTGTAGTCAGTGTTCACATGGGACAATGTAAAGTTATTACCCCACCTGGAAATAATTTTTTGCTAAGTTTGTAGAATATATTGCCAATGCTTTCTTGAGAACTTTCTTCCCCTCCCTCCCTTTTTTCCTCCCTCCCTCCCTGTGTCTCTTCCTTCCTTTCATCCATCCACCTACCTGAGAAAGAAACAGACAAGGGGGGTGGGGGTGGGGCGAGAGCACACAAGAAAGAGCCTGTCGAGGTTAAGAAGTAAAGCAGGCTGAAAGTATTTTGTGGAACAAAAAGGCTCAACTCTCTATAGAAATCAACTGATGGTGAAATTTCAGCATCTGTAGATATAAAAAACTAAGTCTACTCTGAAAATAGTAATGAGGGCTTTTAAATAAGAAAGACACAAATCCCAGCGTAGGTGACCTGATAAAAACTATCAGGGCAATAGATAGAGGATTGCAGATTGGAGCAGTGAAGACACTCATCCAAAAAGGTTAAGAGGGTCTCCTAAGATCCTTAGAAAAAAGCTAAACGTCAATTTTGGAACCCCACTATGTTAATATATTAAAACCTAGGTAACTGTATGTGTTTAGTTGTAACACAGAGTGTACCAAAAAAAAAAAAAAAATTATATATATATATATATATATACACACATACACATTTTAAGGAAGGAAAAAACTCTATTAAAACTGTAATACTCAAATCATTTTTGACTTCTGCAGTTATAAGAGGTGCTCAAAGCAACTGTTAACTTTAATACAGGTTTTTAACGCCCTAAAAAGTGTATATACATTTTTTGGCACCCTCTGTAAATGTATATATTTAGATATAATATGTAACTAAGTTATGTTAGTTATGAATGTGTAAGTATATGTACGTGTGAACTGCAAGAGATTTTATGAAAATACATATGGCCAGTCAGGGTATAGCATTTAAAGCACCTTCATTCTACTCTCCCATACCCCCAAGTCCAGAAAAATAGCTGCATAAAAGGTAAAACCAAACCTGTATTCCTGCCTGAGGTTGGCTCCAAATTCCCATGAAGCTCTGGTGGGCTGGGTTAGCTTAACAATTTACTGATTTTTTTGGTTTGGTTAATTGGACCTAAGTAGTCTATGGCCCAAGTTGAGTGAAGGGACTACTTGCCTTCTTTGCTGCTACTCCAAAGTTAAGTCCAAATTCTGAATGTCAGCACCCTCCAACAACAAGCAGTGGAGGGAAGCACAGAAAACTAAGACAGTATTTGGCCCGCAGACTAGGGCAGAGCTGGTTGGATTCCCATCCTCTGTGGTTTTTGGGTTAGCCGGAAGGGGAACTCCAGGGAGCTTCCCTGGCACTTTTTGTGCAGCTGGTAGGAGAACTAGCCAGAGTTATATAACATACACCAGATAAAAGCTCAGCTCAGTTATGTAAGGTGAGAAATATAGAGTGCCTGGAAATTGTCGTCTTTTTATAAAAGTAGTCCACATGAGCACATTTTCCTAATCAAAAATATCCTTTGTTCCCACAGAGAAATGAAAAGTTCCTTAAATAAATTTTACCTTCGAATTATTCCTGAAGAAGTATTAAAATTCCACAGAAGTACGGCAACATCCATTTTCATTTTGCTTTTTATGCTGCTGTTGGAACTGGTGTTCGGGACTTTCAAAGCTTTAGTATGTTCACTCCAGATTTAGCAGACCTCTGTTAATTTATTTGCTCAGTATATTTCTCCCTTCATCCTGTGTAGCTCCTGTGCTTTCCTGTTTTCATCCACCTAGTTCAGTTGAGGATTGAGAGTGATTAGTCTATGGACAGGAATGTTCTCTAAACTGGGCAAACCAGAGTCCCTTCCCAGGGATTAAATCTCTCTCTATCTGTTCTCTGATCAGGAACCATAGGACATGACCTTGGATTAGTTAGTTAGGAGCCATTTCACATATTCATCACATTGGGAAATTTAAGAGAATAAAGCTGACATGAACTCCCCAAAGACACAGAGATGATGGGAAGTAGGCAGGATGTCTTAACAATATTACCATATTTAGAAGCTTTTTTTCAGTATCTAGTTTATCCCTGAGGCTAGTTCAATATCTGTTCTCCCAAAGTCTTGCTTATTTAGTAATTTTCTAAGTTCTGAATATTACACAAGCATCTTTATAGTAAAACCTCCCTTTTTGCTCAAGCTAGTTCAAAGTGTTTCTGTCACATCTAGCTGATAGAGTCCTAACAGACCAAGACTTTCATTTTTTTCCTCAAAACATTGCTACACCCATTCTAACTGGAGCTTCTGCTTCAACCCCTGTATTGGGGTTGAAAAGGCTGGGCCATGTAGAGGTAGAGGACTCCTTTTATTCAGTGGGGGTAGACGGAGTGACCCAGAAAAAACTGTCTAAGAGGACTTGATCACCTCCACTTGAATCCATCTCATCGCTTTTCCCATGTCATGGTAGAGACAGCTAGGAGTTGACTCTAATTTTCATTCTCCTTTTCTTTTTTTGTAATGACAACCCTAAGTTTTAATTGGACACATGCCACCTGGAATTAAAGCTCCATTTTTAAAACTTCCTTGCAGGTAGGTAGAGCCTTGTGATTAGTTCTGGTTAATGAGATATTTGCATAAGTTTTCAGACTTATTTTTAAAGCTCTGTAAATCCTCCCTCATAGTTAACTGGCATATGGCCTTTTCTCTGTTTCTTCTTCGAGCCTCCCTCTTTTCAGATGGTTGCGATGTAGTTCAGCTGCATCTTGACCTCTTCTCTGGGACCATGAGGTGCGAATCATAAGCTGAAGTTGACGGAGCTTGGTCTCTGACATTATGGAGCTTGTAGCCAGGGAACACATATCTTCAGGCTTTTTTAAAAACATGAGATAGAAATAAACTTCTATCTAGTTTAAATCCTTATAATTTTGTCATATGAAGCCAAAGCAATCCTACATGATGGACCATTCCAGTTGGAGAAAATTCTAGCTGAGATCTCATCCAATGGCCAGAAGGCCCAGAGAACAGTGAGAAGTGTTCTCAGCAGACGGGAGCAGACGCATTTTAATTCTACCCACTAGGACTGTGGCCTAATCGCATTGAGAGTCTTGAAAAAATTTAGACTATACTATTCTTCCTCATTGTGCGTAGAATTTAAGGTAGGATTGTAAAAGAGGTTTGAGTTCTTCCTAAAGGAAAATATATTTATGTTTATGTGCAGTAATAAGTATGGAATTCATATTTTGTGAATGGGTTCAGAACTCCCAACAAATGTTACTGTATAATCAGTCAATTCTTCACAAAAAGTCAGAATCATCTTCTAAATATACCAACTGAGTAATGTCACTAACCTGCAGAAAGGTCTGAACACAATTAGCAAACACTGTACTTCTTTGTCTCCTTTGTTGTTTGTATTTGTTTTTTTTATTCTTCATATTAAGTGTAACCTCTGCAAAGGTTGAAATCAGGACCATGTTACTTTGCCATCAGTGTCTAGCACAGTGCCTAGCACACAGTCGATAGTGAACACATGATTATAAAATGAATGACAAAAATATGAAGGAATGCAGAAAAAATTCTTTAATGTGAGAAATCTCTGAAGTAGTATTATTCAGTAATGGTACCTAGATTGAGTTGATTATGATAGTTAAGATTCTGGAGTGTTAAAAAGATTGTACTATGTGGCACTTAACAAAATCTTGTTTCAGTTGTTCTGTTTATGGTGGGGGTGCTATGTTATGCTAACACAACAGGCAAAATTCTAAGATGACCCCTAATGACTTTGTAAAACTCCCACCCCTCGAGTGAATATGATGAGACCTCACTCTCATGATTAGGTTGCTAGTATATTATCTGATTAATCTCAAAATGAAAGTTAGCCTCAATGAGCTTGACCTAACGAAGTAAGCTCTTAAAAGAAATAGGAAGCACAAACCAACATATTTCTGCTGGAAGAAAGCCAACAAAATGCTATGAACTCCTTATCAGAGCCACAAGGTCAGGAACTAGAGTGATATTAGACACTGAGAGTGGGCATCAGACAGTAGTCAGAAAAAAATGAAGACCTCAGTCCTACAACAGCAAGAAGCTAAATCCTTACAACAACCTAAATAAACTTGGAAGAGGACTCTGAGCTTCAAAAGAGAACAGCAGTATGGCCGCCATCTTGATTTCAGGTTTGTGAGGCTCTGAGCAGAGGATAGAGCCATGCCAGGTCTGGACTGCTGACCCACAGACATATGATAAGTTGCTACGTGTGTGGTACTATTGTAAAGTAGCAATAGAAAACGAATACACACACTTTCACATATGTTATTTATTCTTATGGCAATATAGACTTCCATGATTTGAGCTCAGAGAGGTTAAATACCTTTCCAAAGTTTATCTACCTACTAAGTACACAGAAGGAGGAGAGACTTTTAGAAAGCTATATTAAGTGTGGAAATATTATGCCAATACCATGTGTTGAAGAGATAGAAAAGGTAAGAACTGAGGGTGCAAACACTACCACAATGTGCTGTGACTGCTCCTGTCCGGCTGACAATGTGGACTGAATACCTTAATTCTAACCAAAATAGGACAACTTAGGCTGGACTATTCAACTTTTAATTGCTTAGAAATCTTGGTAGGTGCTTTTTAAAGCTGTTTATTTATATCCTTGGCTTTCTACACTTACTTTTCATTTTCTTGTTATTTTATTGGACCTATTCTTATTGAAATCTCTGAAATCCCATATGGATGAGGTATAATAGGAAGGAAGGAAAGACGGAAGGAAAAAAGAGGGAAGGAGAGGTGGAGAAAAGGAGAAAAAGCAAAGATGAAAGTAGGGAAAAATAATATCAACAGAAAGAAAAGACAAACAAAAAATGCACAACAATGCCTTATAATGGAGCAAGCCCAGACTTGGAGAGGTGAAGTGACCTGCCCCAGATCAGTTAGTTTGCAAACTGAAAACCATAGTTCCCATGTCTTTTGATTTTAAAATTTTTGCAGTTTTTCAAGATGTCATAAATATTTGATTCTTATCATCCTAGGCTTTCTATTTTTAAGGTAGTGTTTATATTTTATTCAGGCAAATCTTGAGACAAGCACCTCCTCCACCTACTCATAATGAGAGACGCACTCCTGCCCCTCTGCTACCAATTAGGCTTCATAGTAGAACTGGGTCTTTTTGCATTGCTGATAGGAAGAGGCTGCTTGAAATAAAAATGATGGATTTGGATGAGCTCTAATCTGTACATGCTACAGGAATCACACTTTCATTTCAGGATAAAACTGATGCCTTAAACCTTTAATGGGCCACAGCACAACTAAGAAAACCATCCCCCACAATTTTAGAAGGAGAAAAAAAGAACAAAGCAGAAGGTAATAGAATGGGAGGAGGAGGAAAAGGAAGAGGATCTTAAAACAAAAGTAAAGAAAAATAGATTTTTCAAAAATAAATCTTAAAATTAACTATAGGATTTAGATTGTGTTTTTGCAAGTCTTAAACAATCCCTGTTTGTGACTCATTGTTATGGATGCAGTCTGGATTATACTGTTCTTTAGACCATACGGAATGTCAGAATATCTGGCACACACTGATCCATCCAATGTGTCATTACTTTTATTTCATTGTACAATTTGAGATGGGATTGCTTTGTTCAGGTTATTATTTTTTCTCCAGGGATCAAGGTATTTTTTTCAAAGCTTTTATGCACATTATCAATTTCTGTTCATTGGAAGTAATCCAAGTGCCCATCAACCCATGAATGGATTAAGAAATTGTGGCATATGTATACTATGGAGCACTATTCAGCCATAAGAAAAGATGGAGACATTACATCTTTTGTGTTTACCTGGATGGAATTGAAACACATTCTTCTTAGTAATGTATCACAAGAATGGGGGGGGGGGAAGTATCCAATGTACTCAATACTAATATGAAATCAATATATAAATAACTACACACCCACATGAAAGAAAAAAACACAAGTATAGTCTGATAAGGGGGAAGGGAGAGGAGGGGAAGGGGAGTGGGGAGTAGGAGAGATTGGGGGTTCTCACCTAATGTGCTCAGTGTGAGGATGTTCAGCATGCCCTCTGGGCAAAGGACTCAACTACAACTTGAACTTTACCTTAGAAGACAATGTAATCTAAACATCTGTACCTCAGATGGAAAAAAAAAGAAAAGCTTGGAGAGATGGAATCAACTGCAAGTCCTCACTTGAAACCTTCTTAATCACAGTTAATAGCCCCTCCATTCTTCAAGTTATTCAGACCACAATATGTTGGAGTAATTCCTAATTTCCTAGTTTCTCTCTTTCTTTCACATCTCATTTATACTCTATGAGCAAATCTGGTAAGTCTGTTTTCAAAATAGTTCCAGAGTCTGACCTGCTAGCACCAGTTCTGCTGTTGCTGCCCTACTGTAGACGCGATCTTTTGTCAGCTGCTTCCTGTCCTTTGTCCCCTCAAGTTGATTCTCAACCTGGAAGCTGGAGTGACTCTGTTGAAATATTAGACAGATCATGGAACTTCTCAACTCCTCCAAGGACTCCTCACTTTTCACAGAGTAAAATCCCAGACTCACTCACGTGTCACCTCCATTTAAAATTGCTGTGGCATCTTGTCTTGTGAGAGGCTCTGCCTTATTCATGGTCAGCAGTTGTAGTGAGAGGTTTTTCATGGCATTCAAAGCAGGCAGGCTTTAAATTGCTAAAAATTTGGTTGCGTGGACTATTCAAAAATAACAGCATGTATAAAAATTTGAGTTTGGTGCTAGTGGAATTTTGATCTCATGGACTTCAGCTTGAGACATAGAGGCCACCTTTGGCTCAGTTTTAGAGCAACCATTATGGGCATTACTTTTTCCAGTCAGAAAGTCTCTTGGTTGAATTGTGGCTTTGCTTCCTTCTACTACTGTTTAATCTTGGTTATCTTAATTATTCTGTTCCCATTTTATTTCTATTTGAAAGATTATTTTTAGGGTTAACTTAAATGACGTATAAAAGCAAGTACTTAGTAAACTGTAGTTGTTACTAATTTTGTTTAAAGTAATGGAAAACATTGGAGAAAATTTTTGATTTGGTGGATATCTGGTAGCAATGTGGATGATTAGTATGAATCCAACAAATGTTGGCAGACACAATCAAGAAACTTTTGTAGAAAACTACACAGAAAGCCTAGCATGCAATAGTAATCATGGAAAAAGGACAATAACAAAAGAACAGATTTGAGGAATATTCAGGGGAAAAAATTGACAGGACTCAATCAATGGATTGAATATAATTTCTCACGTGAGTAAAACCAGACATGGGAGGCGGTACTGTTTTCCCAAGATAGGAAAAGCAGAAGATAAAGATATTTAAAGATAGATGAGATAAATGATAGATGATATTATGTCACTTTGGGACATAATAAATTTGAAATGTGATAGCACAGTCAAATTAGGAAGTTTTGATTATTTGTTTTCTTGAATCATCCCTTAGCTACAAGGATCTGGAGAGGAACAGGATTGGAAATGCAGATGTTGGATAATTAATGTTGAACAGTAGTTATAATTCTGCAAATGAATGAGATTTTCTATATGGCAGATAAAGGAAAGAAATTAAGAGTATGTGATGCCATAATAATCATATGAGAAAAGAATTTAAAAAACATGATCAACAACATCATGGGTACTGGAGAGGTCATGTGAGGTAAGGACGGAAACCCATCTGTTGTTTTTTGCAACTAGAGAGACATTTTCAAGATCGAATTTACTGGTAAAAGAGGTAGAGAAACCCAGATGGTGTGGTTGAGGCAATCCTAGGAAACGGGGACACTGGAGGTAAGTACAAATTACTTTTTGAAGAAACATGGCTCTGAGTTAAAAGGAAATCTAGGTGATCATTAGAAGGAGATGAAGAGACCAAGTAGGAGGTGCTGAAAGGAAATGAGAAGTTGAAATACCGAAGAGAAAAATACACCCAACTGAAGTAAGGTTCCCACAGAAATGGGAAGGTGTGATTCAAGAACAGATGGAAGGACTAACATTTGAAATGTAGGACCATTTAGCTAAAATAGGAAGGGAAGAGGTAAGGCTGTATTTACATTTGTTTGTGTTGTGGGAAGAGACAGGAAGTGGAGAACGTTTTTCCAAGATGATCTGTATTTTCTCTCTGAAGTAGAGTTCATTTGCTGAGAGTAATGGCAAAAACCAGACTGGTGAAAGTTTGAAAATATTATCGTGGGGAATGAGAAAGGAAGTGGACTAGAAGTTCTACTGTGTAGTGTTAATAGCTCAAGTGATGTGGAAGACCATGAATTTGCCTTGATCCCCGTGGTTGTGGCGTTTGTTTTTAGCATGCTTGGCAGCCAGATATGTGACTGGAAAGGGAGTGACCAGTTGATCCAGGGGTTAAATTTTGCTAATTACGTGCAGAAGAAGAACAAAAAATAAGAGAAGTAATGGTATTGAGACTGTTAAGTAACATACCATGACATTTACGTGAAATAATGTTGGTAATAGTCACTTAATGTCTACTCTTAGTAAGGATCAGACATTATGCTGTTTTACATAATTTAGCACTAATTCTCACATCACACAAGGGAGGTGGATATTACTACTCTCAGGCAGAGGATGAGAGATTAACATAAATTCAAGAACCAACGAGATTACAAAAATGTTGTTAGTGCACAAATTTCAGTAAGCTGAAGATTTATGAGACTGTGAACAGAAAGTCATAATACAGAAGTTATAAATCCAGAGCTGGACAAATGCTGGATATGATGTGGTCTAAGGTATCTCTGTAGAGGTATATACAGAGTAAGATTGGGTATGTTGAAAGAGTAAGTTGAGTATGTTGCCTACACAGAAGTGGCAGTTGTCCAAGATGACTGAAAAATTGGGGTGAAGAACAGTGTGATTGATCTACTCAAGTCTTCGATGAGTGTGTGGGGGAGTGGGAAGAAAGTGAGAAAATGGCAATGGTGCGTACGCATGAAGAATGATTTCGTTAGATGTCCTGGCCTTCAGGGAGAAGTTAAAGTTTAAAAGCAGTAACATGAAATTCATTCTTTTGGCTCTTTTTCCTCCATGTACATCCTGCTTATCTTTTGTCACCCCCTAAAAATTCTATCCTTTTCCAATTTATTCTGTGCCGCTTTGAGTCTGATTCATCCATCTCATTTCCATCTCTCTCCCAACTCCATACCTAGAATACAATATATAACTATTCTAAATTGAGCTATTTCCTTGATTTAGCTGAAATTTGAATACTTTTCTTAAAAATAGGGGTGGCCTTGTAAAAAACAATCCCACTTCATGTGCTGGATTTCCCTGGCTTCACATTTCCTGATAGAGCTCAGGGGTGAACTTGAGCAAGCTGTGGTTTGAAGATGTGAATAAAAGGTCATTTTCAAGGCTTCAAACTAACTGGTGTGAAGATTTTATGTTGGTGCCTCTGAGGAAATTCTAGTCCAGGTATGCAGACACTTAGATTAGCTGGTTCCAAGGACCTGACCTTGGAGTAGAAATAGCAGCAGCCGCGGAGATGGCAAGCTGCCCACAGCACCATCACGCCTAGTAAGCTTGTGGTCAAATAAAACCTCTCAGAGTTGACTTTCCTCTACGCCCACTACTATTAATTTCCTTGTTCCTGTGGAGTCTGTTATACTTTAATGTAGGCTTCTGCTTTTTCTTATTGATTTTATCATTTTGGCCCACGCCTATCATTTCAGCCTGTTTGCTATTTTTCAGTTTTGATTTTCTCCTCCCAAGTATCAGTTACTTCTTTCAACATTGTCCTATTTTTTCTTTCTTTTCTTTTTTTTTTTTCTTCTCGAATTTAGGCAGGCGTATTTTCTTTAGCTTCATCTGAGCTATTGAGATGAAGCTAAGAAGACAGGATACAGGAGGAAGGCTCCGGTGCACCATTAGAGGACTTGCCAGTTGACACAGATAATTTTATCAATACTCATTGTACGCTAATGTTGAATCAGCCCTGGAGCCCTGTGATTGGAGTGCCTCCTGTAAATCTTATTCATGAAGGCATCCAGAGAACCTCTGCCAAATCCTTTGTTAACGTTAATGCATATTCCCTGATTTATTGGTCAATGACCCTAAAAAATCAAAACAGCACAATAGGAAATGAGATTAGTAAGGCAGAGCCTGATGTTTGGGAGCCACAGTAATTCCACATGTCCTGTAGAGTTTTCCCTGATGGTAAAGTCTGGCCTTCTAGCTTCTTCTTTTTTCTTTTTTTTTTTTTTTTTTTTCTCTCTAGGTTATTTTATTGTAAGAACACCATACATAATACATAATTCATATAGTATACTAAATATGTGTTAATTGACAGTTCTTAGGTAAGGCTTCCAGTCCACAGTGGGCCATTAGTAGATAAGTTTTGTTTTATTTATTTTTTGAGAATTTAAAAACTTTTTTCAAATTAATACGAGGGTACAATTTTTAGGTTACATTGTTCTCACTTCCAGGGTGAAGTTTCATTTGGAGAAGAGCCCCTCACCTGGGGGGGTGTTATCCACCTTCGCAATGTGCACATTAGGTGAGATCCTGCCACCTGCCCTCCCTCCTTCTGCCAAATGTCCTTCTGCCTCCCCCACCTGCTTCCCTCTACCCCCAAACTGGACTATAATTGTGTTTTATTCTTCTTATGAGCATGTAATTATTTAAATATTGATTTCATATTAATATGGAGTACACTGAATATTTATTTTTCCATTCTGGCGATACTTTACTAAGAAAAATGTATTACAACTCCATCCAGGTAAATGTAAAAGATGTAAAGTTTCCATCTTTTTAAATTGGCCTTCTAGCTTCTTATCTATAGTTTCACATTATTTTTAAAATTTTGTCAGGTAATCAGCACACAATTTTAGTGTAGTTTGCAAAATCTCTATTTGTTCCTCCAGGCAAGCCCTGTTATTTAGGTGAAAGAAAATATATTTTGAAAATAAAGCAATTTTTGAAACTGAGCAGTTTTTGAGGGGTGCTAAAACACAATTGATTTTTTTTCAAAAGGACATACAATAGATGTTAGAAAATTGCTTTATTTTCTGTTCTTGTTTAACTGACCTCATGATTTAGAACCTAACTTGAAAGTAAGCAGTTCTCTTTTACTGACTTGGAGGAGCTATGAAGATGTGTGATTTTTACTGGTCAATCTGGGTTTATTTAGGTCAGAAAACTGGAATGTGTATTTTTCATTGGATGCATACTATAAACATTACGTTACATTTCTATTTTTAAAGATTAAATAATAATCTTTATTGGAGATAATTCAGTCCTATTTTTGCTGAATATGCTAAGCACAAGATGCTTTACATCAATAAATGAATGTTAATAAAACATCTCATTTTTAATTGAATAGCTGAAACTGTGCCAATATGTGAAAGACAGAATTGTAAACTGTTACAGAACATAACAGGTGGCATTTAACAGGATTGCATATCATAGACTGTGGCTGCTTGTATTTGAAAAAATTAAAGAAAATATGGAACAAAAATTTATATATTTTAATTACATAAAATATAATTAACTGGTTTAAATTTTTATGAGTGAAATTTTTCTACTAAGTAGTGATGTTAACTGGAACTAGTTTCTTTTTTCTTGTCAATATTTGTATCTGTGATTCAAATACTGGATGGCAAACTTGATTGAGGAGGAGATAAGGGATCCTTAAATTGATATCAATAATAAAACTATACCTCATATTTTACAGTGTTTTATATTAAAAAATATAATTACCCTTATTTTTATTTTAAATTCATTTACAAATAACATTCAAAACTTAGAAATTAATATGGTATATATAAATTTTGGACTAAGAGTTGAATGGGCAATATTGCTCAAAAGTTGAGAAAATTGACCTAGGTGTTAAGGAGGGCAATAACATAGATTGGTTTTATATAAAAAAAAAAAAAAAAGTTAAGATGGAAGGAGCAGGGCCGTGCCTGTGACTCAGTGAGTAGGGCACCAGCCACATATACTGAGGGTGGTTCAAACCCAGCCCCGGTCAAACTGAAAAAACAACAAAAAAATATCCGGGCGTTGTGGCAGGTGCCTATAGTCCCACCTACTTGGGAGCCTGAGGCAAGAGAATTGCCTCAGAGCTGGAGGTTATTGTGAGCTATGATGCCACAGCACTCTACTGAGGGTGACATAGTGAGACTGTCTCTAAAAAAAAAAAAAAAGATGGAAGGAGCATTACCAAATACATTTAAATAGAAAAGAGGACAGACAAATAAAAAAGGCAAAATTATCTTGGAGAGAATTATGAAGTGATATGGGAAACCTAGAGAGAAATCTGAGAAAGCTGGGAAAAAAATGTTGAAGGAAACAGGTTAGAATGGAAATACTATTAGCACTGACATTTGTCCATCAGGCTTAATATTTTCAGTTGCACTTGGAGTTTTATCACGGGTTAGTGTAATTCTACTCTTTGTTAAGATAGAAGATTTATTCTTTTCTCCTTTGCTTTCTTATTTTTATTTCACTCGTTGCCCTGGGGTAGAGTGCCCTGGCATCATTGTAGCTCACAGCAACCTCAAATTCTCAGGCTTGAGTGATCCTGATAACACAGCCTCCTGAGTAGCCGGGACTAAAGGCACCCACCACAATGCCAGGCTAGTTTTTCTATTTTTAGTAGATCCGGGGATCTCACTCTTGCTCAGGCTTGGTCTTGAACTCCTGAACTCTAGCAATCCACTGGCCAGGTCTCCCAAAGTGCTAGGATTATAGGCGTGAGCCACTGTGCCTGGCCTTTCTCTTTTACTTTGGCAGGTGAACATGCTAGAGCCTGTCTAGCATGACATGCCTGACTGTACGTGGGCCTTCCCTTGGGCTTCCTTTCTCGTCTACTAATAAAAGAGCTTCTTCATTGAGTTGTCTATATTCCACGTCTGCAATTCCCTAATTTCTAATCTTTCCTCAAAGCACTGAGACCTGGATTCTGCCCACAGCTTTCCTGAAACAATTTCTGAAAGATCAACATATTGGCTGGCAAATCCAGGAGACACCTACCTATCATTAGATTTATTGATTTTGTTGTGATATTTGTGAAATTTATAAAATTTCCTTTCCCTCTGTTCACTCTTTAAATAAAGCTAACTGCGTTCAATCTGTTTTCTTCTCTTTCACTGTTTTTTTTTTTTTTTAGACTCGCTCACCCATGCTTTCTGATTTATTTATTAGATGATTACTTCTAAATTAGTATCTCCACCTTTCATACAGTTTAATCAAGGACAGACCTATATTTCAGACTTCTGTGAGTTCATCTCCATTGAATGTCTCTCATATACCTCAATATCAACAAAACAAACAATCTGATCTTGGCTGTGGTTGATTGTCTAGTTAATGGCTCTGTTCTTTGCAGACATACCCAGGGGAAACATGGAATTCACTTTACTCACCATTTCCTTCTATTGGTAACCCTGTTTGATGGCTCCTGTCTTCTATCTCTGTATTACTTCCCCTCCTTCGTCTTTCCCTGTATTAATTCAGGTTCTATTTATTTTGGAGTTAGCTAATATAATTTTACATTCCTGTACTTAAAACTGCTACTTTTCTGAGTCTTCATTCTTAAAAATCCATGCTTTACCACCACAGGCAACTTTGTAAGGCAAATAGAATCATTGTTTTGTTTTTCATAAAATACTTAACAGATTCATCACTGTTTTCAGAATAAAGTCCAGACTCCTATAACATATAAGGCCATTTGCCACCTGTTACCTGCCCACATACTTCCCTAATCTCTTGCCAGAAAACTTAAAAACTACTAGTTGCAGTTCTCCAATCTGCATGTTCTTTTATAGCATGCCTTGGTTATGGCCTATGATACCCGACCTAGCACTCTTCTTCTAACTTGGCAAAGAACTACTCATACTTGAGGAATTGGTTCAGGTTACCAGACATTGAACGTCTCCTTCCTCTGCACCCAAGGTAGAGTTAACGTTCATTCCTTTTGACCTCCACGCCACCAGGCATATACTTAGGTAAAAAAGACAGCATTTGGGTATCTTATGTGTTTCTTCCACTAAGAAGATGCAAAGATAAACATTTTGTCTCATGGATTTGCATCAGCAGTATCGAACATGTTGCCTGGCAAATAGTAGGTATACTGGGGCGGCGCCTGTGGCTCAAAGGAGTAGGGTGCAGGCATATGCTGGAGGGGGTGGGTTCAAACCCAGCCCTGGCCAAAAACTGAAAAAAATAAAATAAAATAAAAAAAAGTAGGTATACTGTAAATTCCCACTGATTAAATTGAACACTATAGAAAGATTAATTATTGAAGGAAATATGTATAAGTACATTTATGTGTGTAATATATACATGTATATACAGTGTGTGTTTAAGAGTAACTTGGAACTTTCATTTTAAACAAAGCAAACATAGAACCTCATAAGCAACAATTTACTGAACACCTACCCTGTATCTGGCATGCCACACACACTGTTTCCATTAATCCTCACAACTCTATGCAGTCTATAATCATGTGTTTATTTTATATATTAAGCACTCAAATTATTTTTCCAGATTGTACAGTCAACAGTGGAAAGATTTAAATTCATGTTTTCTGATTTTCAAAGCTCAAAATATTTATAGATAGATTTGTATTTATTCTTATTTGTTGAATTTTTGTTGAAAGATAGGGAATGATTAACCATGGAAGATAAATATGATTCTTTTAAGTTTATCACAACCTGTAGCCTGGGTAAATGTCACCTTACTTCCAAACTTTGCAGTATGTGATGAAAGAGAAATTAGAATTTAGAATGTCCTTTATGCAGCCTGCTTACAACTGATATTTTGATTGATCAAAACAAGAAAAAGAAAAAAAAGTATATTTAATGAAATGCCTATTATTTTTAAAAGATAGTTTATTTGAAAGTAAAACGGAGTCATTTTGCTGTTGTAGTTTAGGCCAGGTGAGAGGTACAATGAATGTGTATTATCAGGAGCAGACAGAGAGGACATGAAATTATCTCAGAGATACCTCAGCAGTTTTCTTCTGCCAAGCTCTACTCTCTGTGGAAAGAGAGATAAGTACACTTTTAAAAAACACTTTTATAAGACTAAATATCCTTACATGTTTATTTGACTAAATGAGAAATATTTACTATTCCATTAGTAGTTAACAGGTGTTTTTTTTTTTTTTCTTAAATCAAGATTTATGCACTGGTAACAAAACTGAGAAATAATTATTTAGAATAATTAATTTCATTCTTTATCATTATTATTATAAAATATGCATAATGTATTTTTAGGAGGTATTAACAATTTACTCTCAAATTACATGTATTTCTAATGCTTTTGTTTCTTTGGTATTGAAGTACAATGTTTACTATATCACCTATGAAAATAAAATGTAAAACAGTGATTCCTAGGTCAAGTATAAACATAATAATTTTTAAATTTGCTAGGAATGATACATAATTATTTTTCACAGCAAACAGCCCAACTAGTTGCTGTAGACCTACTATAAATGTTAATTGAATGAGATAGCTACACATTAATTGGATGCATAAAGAAAGCACACCAAGTATGGTCTTTTTGCTTACATTGCAAAGAAAAATAATGGTCGAGTATCATAACCATTATGATATTCTCTTAAGATGAAAGTGTTGTCTTTTCTTGGTACAGGACATTGGAGATTTTGGTTTTCCAAGGCAAAAAGAACAGTATCTTGTCTACTAATACAAAAATAATTAGACTTAAATATAAACCATTTTCATAGCTCAACAAACTGCTTGGCGACCGAGTGCTAGTTTCAAATAGCAGAAAACGAGGGAAGTAAAATACCAGTGAGAAGATTATGTGCAGATAGTGTTACATTCTTTGGAATTTTAAGTAAAATCAGTAAGTCTTGGGTTTGCCTTTGGCTAATAATGGAAAGCATTTCTCAAACTAAAAAAGTGAAATCCGTAGTTTATTAACAGTACTAAAGTTAGCACTCACTCTCACCCCACTCCGTGCAAAACTTTGCCTCCAGATGTTATTTGGTATTTATTTTGCAATGTTTATTTTGACAATGCCAGTCGTTTATGTCTTAAAGATACATTGGTCAGTTTATGTAGAGACGGCTTCTTGAAGTGCAGGCAGCTGACTTTGGGTGTGGGTTAAACAACACAGCCCTAGGAAGAATGGGTGTGCCAGTTTCCTCTCCATGTTCTCTGTTATTCCTCTCATTTCCTTTCATTATGAGAAGTCTATGTTTTCTTTTTTGTTAATTTTCTTTTTCTTTTTTTTTTTTTTTGCCCTTGGGAGGTTTTGTAGAGTTTATACTGTGAGAAATAGCGGAGCTTTTGCAGCAGTTACTCTGCACAGGAAATGAATGGAGCAAAACAGTGAGAGATAGAGCCTTGGCACCTTTGCTTACAAATCAGGTCCTGTCTAAGGTGAAACAGGAATGAATAGCTGCAGAACTTCTCAAGGCCTCCAGGATGGAGAGCAGTTTGTTGTACTTTGGTAGAATTATCAGTGGGTCTCAAATAAGGCTGAGGACTGAGTGGCTAGCAGGAAAGCGAGGAGGCAGTAGTTGGATGTATTTTTGCAGTAGGGCTGGACCAAGGTTGTTGAAAGATTCTGTTATCTCTTTATCTTTTGCAAAATAAAACAATATGAAATCGTGAAACCAGTAAAAGAGAGTTCAACCAAGTTTCTATTTCCCCCCTCATGACTACTTCAGTGCTATTTTGGTAATTTTGAATAGCATTTGTTTCAAAAATTGTTCTGAAAACAGAATGTTTTCCCCGAACAGTTGTTTTCCTTACCTCTGCTGAGTTCATCACAGCATGCTGAGTCTTTCTACTGAGAAATCCAGTTTGTGGGAGTGCAGGGGCAGGACAAAATAGAATCTGACAATGTGATGTGTTGCAAAGGCTAGTACTGAGGACGGTTTTCAGTTACAATTGGTGTGACATCTTTAGAACCATAATATAGTACTTTGCAGTAAGACGGAAGCATCATCTTGCAAATTAGAATGTACAGGGATTTCTACTTTTAATTTTTCCCTCCACTTTAGCATTATTTTTCCCTGTAGTTTAAAAAGTGATTTGGGGATAAATTTGTTTTCTGAAATATTTTTCTCAATTCACTTCTAACTTAGTATTTGAGTCCTATATTATGTTTCAAGAGACACAGGGAAAAGCAGGCCCATCTGTTGATTTTTCTTTGAGGATCTCAAATAATCTTACACCTTTTAAAGAGACTCTTGGTAAACACTTTGCCTGTGGCTAGCCGTTATAACTGGCTACTTCTACAAGGTGAAGTTGAAATGCTACTCAAAGGTATCATTTATCTTATTTGATTTCATTCAGTCATTTAAAAGACTGTTTAAGTAGCAGTTTGAGAACTTAATTTTGCTAGTTAGCTCAGTAGTTCAGTTATTTTCAGTAGTTACATATGAAGAAATTCTCTTTCAATTGATATTTAATTCACTCTTGATCTTTGCAAAGTTATAACTATCTGCATTTTCCACAGTCTCTAGGGTTTTCTTGGTATCAAAAACTTTAACAGTTATATAACTATAAAAGCAATAATATATTTTCCTATTTTTTTATAGAAAGGAAAAAAGCAATATTTATTATGGATGCTGGGCTTAGTATATTAATTATTACAAAATAACACCTTCATTTTTACCTAGAAACTTGAAAATTTAGGAGAATTATATAGCCTATACACCTGAAGATATTTTAATCAGGTGCTTCAAAGCACTGTTGCTAATTAGCTATACATTGAGCGTGGCAGAACCTATAGATAGATAATTTGTTTATGCAAATTACAGCTCATTGGTGGATGAGAGGAGTGATGAACTGACTGGTTTCTGTATTTCTGTCCCAAAGTGACTACATTAAACATGAAACTAATGATCTGGTGTGTAGTAAGTTCTACTTAAGCTTATTAATTTCACATTATTCTTTGTCAACATGGTCTTAAGTTATCTGTAATCTAATTGACAGATTTCTTGGGGGTGTGTGTGTGAAAGGGTGGAGGCCAGGAAATTGATATAGGCTCTGAATTTCAAATTGCTTAGGCCTGTAGGGATGTCAATGACGAAACAATGATGGTGAAAAGGATAAGTTTCATAATAAATTTGAAAAACTACAGATCCTAGCACAGCATGTTCTAATGATCTCTTCTATAAATAACACCATTTTGGATTTGATTGGATCATCTGACTATAAACTCCATTCTCTTGACCCTTTCACATGTGTATATTAAACAAGCCTTCGGATAGTCCACCCTCAACAAGTGGTAATATTGGTTTACTACAATCCTTCATTCTCCACCCCCACCTGAAAACCCCAACATTTAAAGGGAGACTCTCAATTGACAAAGCTATAACTTATTTGCATGAAACTGACTCACTTTCCTAAATTGACTCTGCATGTCTATGTCTTTTTTGGAATCTTAAGTTATTCTCACTGCTGGTTTGGATAAAATGAAAATCTATTTTCCTGTAGCATTTGTTGTGTTCCTGAAGTGAGTCACAACCATTTTTTACCATGGGAAAAAGATCAGTAGATGTAAATTTAGCGATAAATAGGACCTTCTAAATAGTTACCATATGAGAAAATTGCCTTGGATGTTAATGCCAAGTGTTTTTATTTTTATTTTTCTGTTTTGTTGTTTTATTATACTACTGTTTTAAGAAGTACAAATAATATTGTTTCCCCTACTGAACTATTTCTTCTCCAGTTTATTCTTAATTTAAAATCATTTGGTAGAGTTTTTTTGTTTTTTTTTCTTCTGTCAAACTAGTCGATTAAAAAACATAAGTACGGAAAGTACAGAACCAAAATAGCAAAAGAGGTCAAAGGCCAAAATGGATTAACTGCTGCCAGGGACAGCCCAGTGTCCCAGGATGTGGCATTTTGTGGATGGACAGCACGTGGTTGCCACTGAGCAACTCTAAGAGTCCCATTCTTTCGGTCTTTTGGGATCAGAATTTTTTTTTCTTTTTTACCAACCTTTAGGTCATTGTGACCAGATAGTTGACTGAGTTGTTGCAGAATTTCCTGCTTCTTGGGAGATTGGGTCCAAATTGAAGTGTGAATGCTCTGGGGACACTGCAGATGATAGCATTAACTGACTCAGATATGTCTCCAGCTCAAGATTCAGTATTTACTGGTAGCTTATTTTATTGTGTTTGGGTATCAGAAAATTTACAAGGTGAAGTAAGTTTCAATTATTGTGCTACCTTGATGTAACTCCATTGCAGGCAGATATAGAAAAAAAGATATAGAAGGAAAGGCTGCATTGCTATATCCTCAGATAAGTGGTTGCCTTAGGTGTTAGTATTTCCACTGTCTCCTTTTGGGGAAGAATATGGATAATTTCTTCTAAGACTAAAATTTCTAATGAGGGCTGCAGTATGAGAAATGGGAAAAGGAAAATCAATCTGTTGCTGAAGCTAGCAACTGGCTAGCAACAATAATAGCTCATATTTTTAAATTTGTTTTAATCTAATTTTACTTTATTTTTTTATTTCAGAATATTATGGGGGTATAATCATTTCGGTTATATGATTTGCTTTTGTGCAGTTTGAGTCAATGTTATAAATGTGCCTATCTCCCAGATAGCATGCTTATATTTTTATTATGATTTATAATTTCAAAGCACTTACAGTGCATTGGATTATTTTAGATTTTATTGAAAATCTAAATCCATTTGTGATGGGAATTAAGGGATAGATAATAGTACAAAAGATAATACATCAATTAAATTTCAAGCCAGAAGACTTTGGTAAGTAAAGTTATTCAACTTTGTTTAAACACTTGTCTGATATGTATTTTTTAGTTTTCTGTTTTTAAAAATAAAATTTAATCTTTAGTAGGTGATTCAATATCTTGGATAGATTCAGCATCATTTTAAGCAACAATTTTCATTGCACACAACTATAGGTATAAAGGTGCAAGATATTTTGCAAACTTATATATCTTATTATTTTGCAATCATGTAATTCTGTCTCCTGGAATTACAATGTTGCCAATTTTCTCTATAATGATATATTTCTACTTATTGAAGTTGTGTTATCATTGTATTTTAATGACTGTAAGTAAAGGTGATTACTATTTTCTGGGTCCCTCCCTCTATCCCTCCTCCCTCCATCTCTCCCTCTGTCCTTCCTCCCTTCCCTCCTCTTGTTTCTTCTTCCTTCTTTTTTTGCACCTGCTTATGTGATGAATATGTTAGCCTTAGAATTACTTGAGAGACAAGATGGGCAAAATTAAAAGCCTGATCATTGAATGCATGAAAGTAGCTGGGGAGAAAGTGAGATGTCATCTGAAGGAAGTTGTTTGGTAGTTCCAACAGTGAAGATCCATTGATGTTTCTTCCCGGATCACTGGAATTCTGAACAAGGATTCAGGCGAATGATGATAGTGCTGGTAAATGCCCTGATAATATCAGAATGGAGCTGAGTGGAGGGCTACTCCACAGTCACAAAGGGCTATAGCAACCGGGACTTCCCAAGGAGCCCAACCTGTGATTCCCTTTCTATTTGAGCTGTGTGGTCTTTCTCTGAGAGCATGTAATTCTCATTTCTCCTTTTTATAGTTCTGGCCTCCTAATACACTTGCTTTCCCCCAACCACTGTCCCACTAGCTGGTCTCTGAACAGACCCCCCACCAAACACACAGAGTCACATTTGAATTCAAAGTTAAGTTTTATCCTGGGTTGAGGACTTTATTATTTGACCTCTCCAGCTTCTTCATAAAATACTATTTCAGATCATGAGAATACACTTCGATGTTGCATGACACTGGTGACCTTGGAATTCATCATAAATGGGTGTGTGATTTTTGAGAGATATTCTGAAGAAGCAGGAACATAGACTTTGGAGTCAATCGGGGCTGGGTGTGAATTCCAGGCTCACTGGTTGCTGGTTGTGACTTTGGGCTCTCCTCTGTGCCTCAGTTTCCTGTTTTTTTTTTTTTTTTTTTTTTTAAGAGACAGAATCTCACTTTGTTGCCCTCGGGAGAGTGCTGTGGCATCACGGCTCACAGCAACCTCCAGCTCTTGTGCTTAGGTGATTCTCTTGCCTCGGCCCCCCGAGTAGCTGGGACTACAGGTGCCCGCCACAATGTCTGGCTATTTTTTTGTTGCAGTTTGGCCGGGGCTGGGTTCAGACCTGCCGCCCTCAGTATATGGGGCTGGTGCCCTACCCACTGAGCCACAGGCACCACCCTCAGTTTCCTCTTTCATTAAACACGATTCCAATAACTCTCTCAGAGAGCTTTTGGGATAATTATATAATATATTATAGTCAAAGGGTATGTGGCTGGCATCACAGGGGTACGGCTATTTGTTTTACTTTGTTTTTCTTTTACTAAGAAATCTAGATATAAAAGAATAATAATCTATTAATTAATGAGATGAAATGTGATTGCTTGAATTGGGAAAAGTCTCAATTGATCCAACCACCAGCTTTGTTTAATCTTATTCTTTTAGTGGAGGATGGATTCCAGACAAATTCTCTTTGTGTTATAGGAAGTTACACCCTGTTTGTAACAGATCAGCCATAAAAAGAAGCCCTTTCTCCATAATTTGCCCAGAAATAATTGTAGTAATATTGAGAAAGAATCTAGCTAGTTCTTCTGCTATTAAAATATATCCATGGAAAAGATACTGTCTTTATTTAGACTTATTTATTAAAAAAAAAATGTAACTTTAAAGAATAAGCAACTTCTTAATTTTAAGAGGACCCAAGACAAAATTGGTATTTACATTTTAGTTACTAGTCACTATTATTTATTTCATTTCCATGATTCTCATGTCTAATTTATTCTTTGAAATTATTACACATATAAGGATAGTATCACATTATCATTAATCAAGAAGTAAAACTGATTTATATGTGTGACTTGTGGAATTAATCACAATTTTTAATTGATATTTATATAGTTATTATCATATTGAATTATAAACTTTTTAATTTTCATAACAACCTTGCAAGAAAAGTATTGCTATTTCTGTTTTGCAGAGTAGGGATGTAGGCTCTAAGCGACCACATGATTTGCCCAAGGTCACACAAGTTATAACCAGTTAGTAGCAGAAATGGGACATTAGCATAATGCCCATCCCACCTTCTGTACTGTCTCCTTTCTGGAGATCAGCTTCTATTCTTGGCATTAATGTATATATATTTATATGTTCTTTTTCTTCCCAAAGTTATTCATCTCAATATCTTAATAAGTACTAATGTGAACAACTTTTAATTCAATAACATCAGAGCAGCAGAGTTCTATCTGCCTCCTCCTATAGACTATGCATTTTCACTTTTTGGAAAAAGGGTTGGTTGTCATTAGTAAGGACTCATCAAGGGGCATAACCCTAAAGTGAAAGAATTATCAAACAGTCCCTTTTCTGGGTCTACAGTGACCGTCTCTAGTCTCCCTCTTTCCTGTTGCATGTGAAAAATGGGGACCCAAATCTGGTTAAGTAACTTACTAAGACTAGAACGTAAGTCTTCTGGGGATAGAAAAGAGACCTCCCCTCAGTGATAAAGCAGGATTTGGAGACCAGGGAAGGAGCATAGATCAGATATGAGCAGATTTATGTTGCTGCACTCTCTTGACTCTTTGTATCCGGAATTTACCCTCCATTCATTACCATCAACAGTGTCCCAGATCTCAGAGTCAGAATCAGAGCAAGAAGCTCATGCCTTCTGCATCTGGTGCAGGCACTTTACCAGAAGTTGATAAAGAGCTTTTGTGCAAAGTTGAGGAGATTGCTAGTTTGAATACTGTATAATTCCGTGTACTTAAGGATCTAGACTTTGCAGTTAAAACTGATAGTATCTTTTTCTTCGTTTATATTTTAGCTGAATGTTAATTTTCTCTTATTTTTCCTTTGTAATAATTCTACTTTTGTTTAAATGTGGCATCCTGGGTTTAGATCCTCTGCCATTGTCTGGAGGACCACAAGGTCCCTAAGCCTAAACACATGGGAAGACCTGACAGGCATTCATCACATCCTGCTCTGATTCTTTAATCCTTTCTCCAGCACTGCATGTGTGTGTGTAGACAGTCCCAATAAGTGCTTATCGACAAATGGAGACAAAACAAGTGTAGAGAGACATGCAGAAATAATTCAGCTACTTACACTCAACTGGGTTAATGCTGAGCACAAAGGTTTTTGGTGTTTGAAATTATCCAAGAGTTCTAAAACGTGGGAACATACTTCCACCTGGCATAATTCTATAGGGTAAGGTTTGTTTCTCCTTCATAGTATATGTTTTCATTGAAAATAGAATTATTTTAGACAATGGGAATAGATCTAAGTAGTTGAAACACTTACCTCTTGGGGATAAGGAACAAGAAACACCAGATTCAGACACAGGAATACGTGATTTGAAATTTTTATATCTTGGAGGAAGAAAAGAAAAGCAGAAAATCAATTACGCCAAGCAGTTCAGGAGCATTACAGGTTGGTGGAGAAAAGGTGCCCAAAGACAGGCAGCTGGAAGCCAGATTCATTGCAATTTCTTCAGAAAGCAGTGACCTTGAGAAGGTTAGGAAACATAGCAGAGTTGCCGTGTGTCCTTCCCTTACAACAGGAAGGTGAATCTGGATCATGGGGTTCTGTCCCTCAGACAAGGCTCCTCCTCTATGGGGTCCACTGGTGAGGCCTTCAGCTAGAGGGACTTCAATCCCCCAGAGATTCCACAGACTGAGAAAATATGCACAAGAAAAAGTTAAAGTTAAAGATGCAGAAGGAACTGAAATGCAAGAAAAGATGCTCAGTTCTAAGCCATGGAGGGGAAGCATGTGAAATCACTTAGAGAGGCCCGTGTGTCTATAACTAGCATTTGTTCATTAAAATAAGAAAGAGGAATACAAATCTCCTAATATCAGTGAAGCATCATCAGTTCAGATAAAGGAGGATTCAAAAAGCCAACATTGAGAGATATAGTAGGCTCTGAATTACACAGGACACTGGTTCTCTGATTGAGCAGAATTCTCTTTCCTAATTCATGAGTCTCTAACAGTGACCATGACCCCATAAGATAGACGACCAAACAAAGGGAATAAAACTTTAAAAACTATTAACAAATATATTTATTGTGGTGGCTTTCTCCCCTACTAGATACACCTTGTTAGAAAGTAGTATCCCTTTTAGTTCCGGGTGGACCATTAATTAAGCAGGTAATAAAATTGTTTTTCCTTCACTGAGAGAGAAAATGCATGACTTTTCAAACATGTTATATTCTCCTTGCTCTATTATTTTTTGTTTTCTATGAAATCAGAATTTTCTTTGAATAAGTACGATTTTGTTTTTGGAAGTCAGTTACAGGCATGTGTTTACAGACTTGTCTAATCCAAGGGGCAGCAGAGGCTGAACCACATAGTGCTGACATAGAGGTGATCACAACCCTTTACAGTTTTGTAAAGCACGAAAGTCATCTCCAACTCTATTTCCTCCACATTTTGCCTTTCCCCAATCCCATACATATTATTTAGCTCTGATATGCGCACTCATGTTTCTTGCAGAAGTACAGGATGAGGGCAGTGGAACTACTTTTTAAAACAGTTGTTTCTGTAACGATAAATCCTACAATTCCAAATGCCAGGCCCTAACTGCGAGCACTCTATAGATCTCCTGGACAAAACAACACTGTCCTTTGAATGATGTTTCTCTCCTCTGATCTCTTAGTATTTTTAAGGGATATTGCATCTTTGATTTTGCAGAATGACCTTTTGCTTCTTAAAATGTATTTTTATAGCAAAAAGATGTTTCTTCTTTAGATGCCATCATTACATTGTTCCATCTTTGAGCCTATTGATAATTATGTACAATATTTCTTGTCTTTTAAAATGCACAGAGCACTTGGGATAACCATTTGAGAGTACCCTTTCTTTGAACTTTTGGCTCTTTGTTGTTAACTATGCTTGTATGAAGAGTATAGCAACTATTTGGAATGTTGTTTAGACAGAGCAGTAATAGATAGGTTGTCCATTTGTGGTCCTAATGGCTAGAGCACCTGTCCTGGGCATCTGGTTGAGATAGCAGCATCATGAGTCTACAAACATCTCATGGGACCTTCTAGTGTACAGTGCTGACTGAGACCGATTTCTGTTGCTTGTCTTGAACTTTCCTCTTCTTCTGCTGCTGTTTCTCTTTGTTTTCTCGTTGTTCTGGAGTTTCTCTGCTGGATTCCAGACCTTTGCTGTCAGGGATTGCTTCTTTACTTTCTTCTTTATTAAGTTTTTTTCTTTTTCTTTCCCTTCCTTTTTTCCCTGAAACAAAAGGATACTCTTTTAAAAATGACATGCAATTATGTTCTATTTGGTTACTTTAAGTTTTAAAAGATGATGTAATTTTTCATAGGTTGCATACTATAACAACAGACATCAAATATCTACCATTTAAATCATTTATTCAACGACTCTTTATTAAGCCTGTGATATATTCCAAACAATGGAAAGACATACATATAAGACATATATACATATATATACGCATATATATATATATGCAAAATATATGTGTAAATAAAGTGAATAAAGTAACTAATATATAATTCCTTGAGAAAGTTCTATTCTTACACATTTGGAATTAATTTTGTATGATTATTATGCATATTTAATGGCAAGTTTTGAACAGATTTCTTGCCATTTAAAAACCTTATTGATATGTATATTTTACCTGGCTCCTTTTTAAGGCACTATTTTAGTATTCAAATATTTCTGAATATTTGCAATCTATCAAGATATTTGCATACCATCTAATAGAAAAGAATTGATTTATATAACAAATACGGAAATAATAGTTCATGATGAATACTGAGTAACTGTATTTTAACACAAGTATTTGTACGTTGGAATTAATTTGCATTGCAATTTCTCTATATGCAGGGTGGTACCTTATCAATGACCCTATGGTACAAGCTATGATGTTAGGAACTATGAGTGAGTAGATATTTTTTGGATGTATCTGGGATTCCATGGAGACCTCTGACCTTGAGCTGGATTTGAAGCATAGATTTAATTCAAACTCACACCATGGGGAATTTTTAAAGTAGAATCAATATGACCTTAAGGGTTTTGACATGGGAAGGCATATTGTAGTCAACACGGAGCCAAGGTGGAGGACTGAATTTTATTCTGCTGGCATTGAAAAACTGCTGAGAGTTTTAAAGGAAGAGAGTAATTTTATCAAAGTGGATAAGTCTGGCACCAAATTGAATGGGTTATTTTATGTCTAAATAGTGAATTAACTGTATGTTTTATTATTACATAAAAATTTTACACATACAGTTTATAGTTTAAACAATTACTGAATGTATGGTTTTAACCATAAATTAACACATATATCCCAATGAGAGATCATTTAGATTCAAATCAGCATCATAATAAATGAAAACTAGGAACCAACCAACGACTTTCCGATATGGTACAAATTTTGAATGCTTATCCCCACATCATGAACAATGTAAAATTTGAAATTAGTCTGATTACAATTAGCCACTTTGGACAAGAGTATTTTGGAGAAATTATTTGTATGAAAGAACAAAGATATTTTCATGTCCTAAAACAGGCTGCAAATATTGAATTCAGTGGTTTGGCTTGCCTTTTCTTAAGCTCTGGTTACAGAATCCTAGGGAGTGGTATTCTTAATTCTGCATAGGTAAACTAAGGTAAACTAAGCCAGTATAGTCTCCCTAGATTAATGATTTTATGCTACAACTAGCTTTGTAGTGAGACTATATTTACAAGATCATCTAGTTACTTTATGAAAACTTGCCTTGTGGGGCTCAACATAACATACCTCTCAATTTTGGACTCTAAGAGGACAGTTAACAAAAATGAGAATTCAGCCCAGGGTGAAGCAAAAATCAGTCAAATTGTTTGGGGGCATATAGAGATGAACTTCTTGAACACCGATTTGCCAGTTCCATTATCCTTTTCCTAAAAGGATACTAAAAGAACATCACCAGATGGATAAGATTTCTGCAGAAGGAAACCAGGGGCTTCACGCTGGGTGTAATGGCTACACATTTGAAGAGCAGTAACTAAATAAGGAAAAACTGAAGAGCAAATTTACCTTCTTGATCATAAATTTTATAAAGCTGCACAAACTGAAAGAGAGAAATACTGGTTTGGTTTTTGTGGTGTGTGCTTAGTTTTCAGAAGGAGATGGCGGTAAAGGTTGGATTATACAATATTTCCACATTATGGAGTGTCTTGGAGGTGTTCAAGTTCAACTCCAAAAAAACAATTGTCAGCAAAAATTATTCCAACGTTCCATTAAAAACTACTGACCCCAAACAAAATGTTATTTTTTTGGAAGTCATCCAGAAGTCTAGTGTTTGACATTGTTCTCTTGATGATAGTCCAACATCTTACAGCTGTGATCCCGACCATAATGTTTTGGACACAAAAGAAATATATTGTTTCTTCCTTAGTCACGGATTGATTTATATGTTTTTTAGCCACCTGTGACAACTACTCAACTTACAGTGCATTTCTGCTTATTAGAAAACTGATATGATTATTTCCTAAGACAGGCAGAAACATTTTTGGAAAAAGCTTAAAACTCAGTACTATAGCTTTATTATCCAAGGAATAACTAGTCTGGGTGGTGAGTGAAAGGGGCGGCTCCAGTAAAGTGACAGGAAACTAGCACATGGTACATTGTTGTTGCCCAAAAGAAGGTTATTGCACAATAGAAATATGGGAATATTATTTTTTTTACAGGACATGTGTTAGTGGTTGGAAACACTAACTACCCTTTTGCATAAATATATTTTTCTCTTGTCCAAGAAATAAAATAGAAATGCAGAACAGTGGCTGTAGTCCATTAAAAATCACGTGGAATTTGAAATAATTTTGTAAGGTTTTCTTTAAAGGAGACCTTTTTTTTTTTTTTTTTTTTAACTCTAGTTCCTTTTCATTGATGTGTTTAATGGTTACTTTTCAACTTTTTCTTTTTTGCAATTTTGCAAACTAAGCATTCCAGTTATAATAATCTAACATATATGTGGTGCTTTGTCATTCACTGAACGTGTGTGTGCATGCGTGTGCACATGCAGACACGGCTTTGAACTGGATTGTGGAACATTCTAATTATTATTATTTTTTACGTTCTAATAATTAAAAGAATGTTAATCTTTCCTCAGTGTCTCACTGTTGAGGGTGTTTGGGTAGAATTATCAAAGAGAAATCACTATAAGCAATCATGAACATACTGAGCACTTGCAAGATAGTGTGACACTTAAGAATACTGTTGTTAGGGGCAGAAAAACCCTGTGCTCAAATTCTAGGTCTGTCCCCACTAGTGTGTAACCTTTTTCAAGTTGTTGATATTCTCAGGATTAATTGTCTAATATTTAAAGTATGAATCATCATCACTGCTTGCTAAACTTTGTAAGGATTAGATGAGATGTGTGTAGACCACTTGGTAGAGTGCCTGAGATATATTAATCATGAGACCAAGCAAAGCTAAAGTTATTAATACATTAGATGAATTAAGCCCCTGCTCTAAGCCCAAAGTGTGTTAATACCTGGGATACAAATGAGATAGGGAAACTGGCAATAATTATAGTCACAGGCTAATGCTAAAATAGAGGCATGCATGAGGTTCTGTTGGGAACACAGTGGGAAAGCATTGAACTCTGCAAATAGAGATTGAAAAAGATCCCCCAGATGGGGTGATGCTTGAGCTAAGCCTAAAAGAATGACTGAAAGTTTGCCAGGCTGATGGTGGAAGAAGGGCATGTCAGGCAGTGAACAATATGTTAACAGCATGAAGGCACGCAAGGACATGGTAAATCTGGGGCACTGAAAGTTGACTTCCTGGGTTTGATCAGGGTCTATATATAGGATATTACCCAGAAATGCTGGAAAGACATACAGGCCTCGATTGCCATGTTGGGAGTTTGTTCTGAGGGCCAGTGGTCCTGAAAACTGGAGAAGGGCAAGTATCAGAAGCCGAGGTCAGGGAAGAGTTTGAATGTTTCTGTGACTAATTTAGAAAAAGCCAACAGAATATTCTGAAATGTGACCTTATTTCCTATTTTAGAAAATTGCTATAAGTAATACAAGCCATACATGAGTGTCGTCAATGGCTGGTGTTTATTTTTGAGCCTTAAAGAGCAACTAAAATTTCTATGTAGACCATAAAGCCATATATTATTTATGATTTGGTTGCAACCTAGTATCTTATAATTGAGTAGGGAATTGAAATTTTTGAGACTCTGAAATTATTTTCTATTAATACAAACATACATAGTTTCTTCATATAAGTACTTCTGAGGGTCATCTGCAGACCAGGTTCCCAAATATAGATGATTTTTAAAAATACAGATTCCTGGTCTGATCCCTGGAAATTATGATTCAGTAGCTCTTATGAGGGGCCCCAGATCTGTATTAATAACAAGCTCACTCACCCCCAGTTTATGCTGATGTACAGCCACACTGAAAAACCATAGCTATTGAACAGTAGAAGACCCGATTTCCTTAAATATATACTTGGAAAATTTATTCAAATCACATAGTTACTCATTTTTTTCTTATATTTTTCCTAATCAATATCAAATATGTTTTTGTGTTTCTGCAGCTACTGATTTTTAAGTTAAGTTTTCTAATAAGGAACATTTGGAATTGGTATCCAGATATAAAATGAAAATTAGCTTCAAATTGTATTTCTAAAACCTTTCAAAATAAAGATCTGAACTAAAAGGAATATATGTGTAATTATAAGAGAAGGAGAAGAAAACAATGCTGAATTATTTTTCGTAAGTTACGTGTTTACCTCCCAAATGGAAATACAAAACATAGAGCCTGTTTAATACCTTTTGAAATTTAATGAGGGAGGTTTTGACTAAAAGGGATGATCTTCCTAAAATAAAAAAAAAACTAACCTATTTATTGAGGATTGCTTGAATTATAAATGTCAGTTAGCTATTTTGTTGATATTTAGATAAAATCTGTCCACAAGTTTTCACAAAAGCCAGCTTCTTTGTGAATGTCTCACAAGGTGCCACTAAGGGGAGCCATTGAGCTTTAAGTAGCCCGACAGCCTGAGACAAACTAGGTTATAATTTTTCCCACAAAGCTAAAAATGCATCCATTTTTGTAGACTAAAACTGAATATCACTGATTCTATGATTTAAAGCAATTGGATAAATATTACATTAAAAAGAAAATTTATTGGTAGGTCTTCTTATTTGGTGTGGAATGAAATTCAGTTAGAAGCCTATGGCTTTGAATCTTCTAAAAGCCATAAATGATGTAAAAAAGAGGTAAATCTGATGATTTATGAATCTATAGTTGGATCTGATTTTTATGCACAGGCAATGGAAATTCCAGATTTCTGTTGTTTTTACTTTTTAAGGAAGAGGAATTGCTGCAGTATAACTTTTTTGTTGTTGTTTAAAGCAATTGTAATCTCCTGTGTAGATACTTAAGTATCTTTGAAATGTGGGCTATATGAGCACAGGACAGTTTGACCCTGTGGCAAAGAACACAGCTGAAAATCACCAAGACCAAATTTCCTTCTTAGCTACATGGTTACCAAGGAGAATTGACTCGAGAAATGTACCCAAACCTTTAGTCTTTAAGAAAAACTTATTCCCCTTTTTTTATAATTTTAACCTAGGAATATAAAAATAAGTAAAAATATCAAAGACTGAATGTCTTTTCCTTTTTGATAAACAGGCAGATAATTTCTGAAATTGACATTTAAAGCTACCTGAATTCTGTGGGTTTACACGTGAACAAATTCAATTGCTTTCCTATTAACTTCCAAGATGCTTTGGATTCATTATTCAAAGAAAAATCATTTGAAATATTATTATATATTCTACCAAGGGCTGTTAATTTGGGATATTACCTTGGATTCACTTTTGCAAAGAAAGCTCTGATCATTACAATACATTAAGACTGAAACAGCATTTTACCACCATTTGAAAAGGGTCAATTTAAGAGATGTTATCTGTTTTGTATCATGTTCTTTGGGGAATTCTGAAATGAGAATGCACTGGTTATAGGGCACTGAGTGGAAATTTTAGGAGGTGAAAATGAGTGCTCTCAAGCTTGTTAACATGGCACTCACGGTCCTTGTCCACTGTGACATGGCCTCCGCTTGCCCGCCCTCACTGGGCTTCCAACGTGTCTTCTGTCACCCCTGTACTCGCTCCACAATAACATACACCTAGAATGCAGTTTCTAGCATTCTTTGCCTAACTCTGACTTCCTGTTTAATTCTCTGGCCACACCACCTCCTTCAGAGAAACCTTCCTCAATCTTCCAGCCTCTTACTAGGCTGGGTCACTTCCCCGCTCTGTGTCCTCAGCTCCCAAATATGATCCTCTCGCAATAATCAACGTGAAGATGACTGGGGAAGTCTGTTTTTAAAAATAGTAAGAGTAATGATAACTGAAATTCAACAAACACTTTTGTGTACCAGGCAGACTTCTAAGTAAGAGTATGTGTCCCTTCAGCTCTGTCCTAACCCCAGTGTCACAGATGAGGACCTCGGGGGCTCCTGACCACAGAACACACCTGCTCCACGTTACTTCTCAGCAGAGCCCAGTGTGACCGGCCATCCCTGTTTTCTTTCACGCTTCAAGTACTGAGTAGAAAAACCGACACAAGGAAAGTGCCCAGGTGTGAATTAACTTTTTAAGGCAAAAGAGTTTTATAAAATTAAAGATTTGGAATGTGCTTACATAACCTCTTGAAATTTGAATTTCTCGGGCAGCTTGCTGCTTATCAGGAACTAACTCAGAGCCTAACAGCGCTTGGAAAAGAGTCTTTGCGTCCACATCATTCAGTTACCGCCTGCTCTGTTCTTTTCTATTGCTACAAATCTATTTGTTAAATGTTAATAATTCCACTCTCCCAACATATGGAAGTATGATATATGTGTAATTTGAAAATTATATCTCATTATATCTATTTTAGAACTTTATTTTACTGTTAAGCTACCACCATTATATTTTTTGAAATCTTAGAGAAATTATCAGGTATTTGTATATGCTGTTATACTTATGACTAAAAAAAAAGAGAGACAAACTATACGGATTTAAATTTTAAGAATCCTGTGGAGGTTTGAATAGAGTCCTATTATAAATCATTTCACTGTATACCCAATATCATAAATATCAATAATCACTATATTTAAAAATTGATATTTTCATAGTCTGCTTTTAAGCATAATGAACTTCCTTTTGCCAAATCAAATGCTTTCCTTGTAAATTGACTATTGTCAGCAGGCTTTTACGTATGTTTCTTCCTCTGTTGTTTAAATAATTTTATTATCCACTTAAGATTCAAATCTAGAATTTCAAATTTTGGCTTTATGTCTTGATAGAAATTTCCAGAAGAAAGTATTAAAGATACTGAATATTACAAACTAGGATGTCTGCCTGCTGTAAACTATCAGCATTAAAACAATAGTTAAAAATGCAAAAGGGAGAAAGTTCCCAAAGACATTTTTATACGACATTTACCAAAGACTTTTTTTATACATTATTTATCATTATAAAAGTAAGGAGTATCCTGTATTTTATTGTATAATATTTTTAAAAACATAGCAGGGTATTATAATTATATTAGATAAATATTTTTAAATTTAGTGTTCTCCAGCTTGAGCAAGAGTGAGACCCCAGTAGAAAAATTAGCTGGGTGTTGTGGAGGGCACCTATAGTCCTAGCTATTTGGGAAGCTGAGGCATGAGAATTGCTTGAGCCCAAGAGTTTGAGGTTTCTGTGAGATTCTGTCTAAAAAAAATAAAAATCAATCCATCAATCAACAAATGAACTTAGTATTCTATTATATGGGCTTATTTCTCTTAAATCAATTGCTTTTTGGTGAAAAGTTTATTAGAAACAAGTAATTTTAGTGTTTCTTTTTTCAGTGTAAAAGTTCTTGACTACCACATAAAGGTTAATTACAACATTTTGGAAACTCAATCAGACACATTAATTTACATGTTCAAAATTTCTTCATTTTGCATAATGTGTTCTAAACCACATCTTGGGTCTTAACAATGGTATTTATTAGGTAAGCATACAAATTAATCTAATTTTTACTGGATGTTAATGATGTTTTGGTGAATTTCAAACTATTAAATCCAATCAAATTTTGTTTATTACTTTTGCCATGAAATTTGTGATTAGTTTTTAAAACAAATAGTATTGTCTCCTTAAATAAAAACAAACTCTGCATAGGATAGTTTGTATATTTTATGCACTGTTTATGAACTTATAATATTGGGATTTTCTTAGACAGTTAAATGTAGACAGTTACATGGCTGATCTCTAATATTTTAATTAATGCTTGCCTTGGTAACATTGTCAAATGTCCTATCCCAAATTTTCAGTTTGGGCCTAGCATTCTCAAAGCATTAATGATTATCTCAAAAATGAAGTGATGTGTTCCCATCTTTTTTCTAACACTCATCATACTCTGCCCTGTCTTCTCTCACCCGCATGCAGTGGCGCCCTCTGCTGCTGTAGACCACCAAACTTTGATCTCCAGCTAGAGAATATGTGTGAATCTACCATATGTTCATGTCAAATATTTCTTTCCTATCAGCCTTGAAAAAGTTCTCTCAGAAATTTAAATAATAATAGTGAAATATATTCTTTGCACATTCCTATTATATACGTATTTTGCCAGACTTAAAGTACATAAACAGTATCAGCTATAAGTTTTCCTATAAAATTATTTTAAAGCAGAATACATGATTATCATTCAGATAACCTAGGAAGTGACTCCTTTAAGAAGTCTAAAAAAAAATTATTTCTTTAGTACAAGAGCATAATTAATTTTTTCAAACTTTTCACATTCTTGGTGGTAGATTATTTTGCCTGATTTTATGCCAATTTAAAATGCAAATGTGACTTTACTTAATATGTCACTAAACAACAATTAAATGGAAAGTACTGCCTACAGTACAGATTGCTTTGAAAGAATATCTTCAAAAGAGTTCTTTTCCTTGTGAATTTTTATTTTCTTGCTACATTTTTCCAAGTTGTCTGTCATGCTTTTTTTGCCCCAATAGCACCTATGCAAGCAACACAATTAAGAATGCTTAAATGTGCTGACTTACCCAATTCATTTGCCTCAGAAAATCAGAAACCTCAGCTGTATGATCAATATTTGATTCTCAAGGTTAATAATAGCTTTTTTTTTTTTTTCTGTCTTTACATACTCCTCTCATGAAGGAACATAGTGAAAGTGACTTTTCATGTAGCGTTTAGAATGAAATTTGCATTTGAATTTTCCCTATTTTATTTAGTTAGTTGTGTAGGCTGAGAATTAATTCTTTCGTGCTTGAAATACATGCTCTGGATGTGGAATTTGTTTATAGTAAATATCCATCAAATGCCCCTCAACACTCCCCTTTTTTCAAAGAATTACTAAGCCCAAAGCCTTGTCTTCATCTTTGATGAAATATAGCTTTCCAATTAACAGGAAAGTCCTTCATTTCAAAAGCCTGAACAGAATGCTACTGGAAAATTTATTCCAGCTGGTGAAATTAAAGAATTGAAGGAATTCCAAAGAACAGATATTCTCTGGGCATTTATCATTTGATTTTCATTTGGATAAATTTCCATTTGCTCCAAGAACTTGTCTTAGAATTGTAGTCTTCTGAGACAGAAGAAGGTGTGTTGATAGCCGTGTTTGCACAGTCTTCGCCCCCTTACCCACTTAGTCTACTCCGTTGCATTGACAGGAGGCGATGGCCTCATACTTGCTGACAGGTTGCAGTGATGGATTATACTAGGAGTCTTGATATTATTCTACTCTTTTTCATCCTATTATGCGATACTTGTCTCTGCTGTCTAATTCTTATTATACCAAGTCCACTCTTTCTTTCCTTTGAAGCTTTTTTTCCCCCTGAGATGTGGGGTAAAAATATAACTCTAATCTGGCATTGCATCACAAGGGTAAAACAACTACTGAGTTTCTTTATTTTTGTTTTATTTTATTTTTTAAAAAATAAAACTTTATTTTTCCCCCCTTTGGCAAATCTTTTTTTTTTATTATTTTATTTTTTTATTAAGTCTTTTGTACATTGATTATAAATACATTTATGCCATTTTCAATGTGTTTATTATTTGTACAAATTGTAGTGCTGACAACATACTAATCAACATAGCTTTTTAAAAGGGTTGTACCAGGCTAGAGTCCTGTGGCATCATAGCTCACAGCAACCTCAAACTCTGGGGCTCAAGTGATCCTCTTGCCTCTACCTCCTGAGTAGCTGAGACTACAGGTGTGTGCCACCACTCCCTGCAAGTTTTTCGATTTTTTTTTTTACATAGATAAGGGGGTCTCACTCTTGTTTAGGCTGATCTCAAACTCCTGAGCTCAAGCTATCCACTGGCCTCTGCCTTCCAGAGAGCTAGGATAACAGGCGTGAGCCATCACACCCAACCAATTATTGAGTTTCTTATTAGTGCTACTCAATGTACCATACATGCTGCACCATAATATTTTAGCTAAGGATGTCACATACCTTTATAGCTGCACTTAATGTTTTCAGCTATTTATTGACTATCTGTGTGAAACTAATTTTTATGCACTTGCAAATACATTCTTAGATGGTTTCATTTTGCTTCAGTATTTTAATTTTTCATTTTCTTTGTTGCAAACGCTGTGTCAGACTATTGATTTCTTAACTCATTTGAAAAATATAGAAAATCTCACTCAGCCTCTATTATATCAAAATTTGTAATTATTAATTTTATTCATGATATAAGTAAGACCATACGCAGCATGTTTCACCTGCAGCAGATAATGCAGATTGTTCTAAGTACTTTTTCTCCCATTCTATCTGCTGGAATAAATACCTGTTCTTAATTACATATACTTTCCGCAAGCATTTCCTTAAGCAGCAAGATAGCTCCTTATAATGACTTCATCAATAGTGCTTACACTATAAGTGGTTAGCGCTTGAGTGGAATACAACTGATTTAATTTCTTTAAAATTTTTGGCAGTCGTTTGCTAATCCAGAAATATCCACCCTGTAATTAAGCAAGATTAGTAAGATTTTACTGTGTCTACAGCTTTTCACTGTACTTCTTCTATCATTATTAATAAATATTAGGAAAATACATATTACTTTTGTGCATATAGATAAAAATATATAGGCACATATTTATTTATAAGTTTCTTTCTGTGACAGATGGAAAAGTTCTACTTTGGGGGATAGATTTTAAAATATCAATTACAAGGCAGCCTGTTTTCCAATTTAATTTCAATAATTCTGAAAGGAGAGTCATCCTCTTATAATAGTCCTTCAGAAACTTGAAATTTTAAATTAAGAAGTTAAATGACTTTTCATATGACTTTTTCTTATCAACCACATTTTCCATCCGTTAAGTTAACATTTGTACCTTAACGACTTTTTTCTTCACATACTTTCTGAATGTTCTGGTCAAGATAGAATACGGCTCTCTAATAAGCATCTGATTAATACAGATGAAATAAAAGACTTATTTTCATTCTTTGGCTACTCAGCCTCCTCTATACAAACCTTTTCTCTCAGGATTGACATCTTTGTCAGTAGCCTAATTCCCTTTCTCTTTCTTTGCTACTAACTAGTGTGTTTCCTTCCCTCCTTGTCTGGTTGGTCCCTATGTGCGTAACAATGTATCATCTACTGAGTTTTGGTCTATAGTTTTAAGTCCTTCTACAATTTGTCCAGGTGATATTGAACTAAATTTATATTTTTAAAATACTATTAGGAACAATTTGTATAGTGACAACTGCAAATATAATGAACTTTCTCTTTATAGAAACTCAACTGTAATTATGATTCATCTGATAAATCATTGAAAAGAAAATACAATTCATATCACAGGGTGGGGTGGATAGCATTGGAAGGATCTAGCAGTGGATTCCGGATCCGATTGTACAATTTTGTGTACTAGGAGAGACACACGAAACCCACATACCTAGGGGGCACTGCTAGCATTGTCACCAAAACCACCTTTCTCTTTGGCAAAAGTCTGCACACTGAATACTGGCTGGTCTTTAGATGTTTATTGAACAAACTAAATAAAAAAGGTGAGTAAGGCTCCCTCTTTTTAATTTCATGGCCATCATTCAATTTGAGGGAAAGCTGGGGTAGGGCAGGCATAGGCAGAGATGTTTTTGGTGTTACTTTCTTATATGCAAGCATTCTGTGATTATCCATTGTCCTAATTTGTCTCAACAAATCCTGTTTATTATTATGAGGTCCTCAGCCAGTTAGTGGCTTCTGTATCAATATGAGCTTTAAGAGAACTCAGGAGAACTACATTATGACCTCAAGGAAATCATTTTGACTTGTCATACTCTGATAGATCATCTTTGAAACCAAGTCCATGATGAATAACTAGATTATCCCTAAGGGTGATTCAAGAAGTGGCCATAGAAAGTCCAGGTTGCAACAGAAAGGATACAGCAGATTGCATTCTTTTCTCCTATTTTGAGAAAGCATTTAAATTTGAGAAGAGCTTTAGGAATTTGTTTATTTATTTATTTATTTTATTAAATCATAGCTGTGTACATCGATATGATCATGGGGCTATGTAGACTGGTGTGATGAAAATGTGTCAAACCGTTTATGAAACTAGAGCTTTAGGAATTTGAAAGCTTCCCTGAGGCTGGAAGTGTGGGCCAGAGTCCATTTCCCAGCCCAAATCTGAAAAATAGTGGCTTAACAAAAACTTTCTGAGATTGTTTGGAGAAAGAGAGGTGGTCAGGAAAGGGACATGGACGAGAGGAAAGGCCATAAGATGATTGTCAAAAATTGAAAGATACCAGAGCAACCTTTTCTTCCTTAAATTATCTTCTGTAGCAGGCATAAATAGTGTTTTATTTGGTGGGGTTGGGAATGTGGTCTTCTTTTAAAGTCATAATATATTGATTCTGGCTCATCTTGCCCCAATCTTAGGGCTTATAAACTCTTTTGACATGGTACTCCACAGTCTCAGAAGCATGTCCTCCCCTGGAGTTTTGAGTGACTGTGGCTTTTGTTGTAATCCACTGAATTTTGCTGTCAGTGGCTGCCACCAAGATGAAGGACATTGGGTGGTATGATGAAATGTTCCATTTAAGAGCGTGTAGCAAGGGCAGCAGATGTTATACACAAAGAAACTAATGGAAGAGAAAGTCCTCGGAAGACAAGCAAATGTGCTGAGGATTAAAGACTATGTGACAATTCCTAAAGGAATGAACCTTGCCTTTTCCTCCAGGAAAACAAGTCTTTGTTGTTTAGCAGAGGTATTTAGTGTCAAATAAAATGATCCTGGAAATAAGAAGGCCAAATGAAAGTGAACAAATCTTTAAACAGATAAAGAACTTTTGGTAACCCAGGTTTTTGGTTTTTACTTCCGTCTTTCTGTGTGTCTTAAGATCATGTTGAGGTAGAAAGGGGGACACAGGGTCAATAATTCTACGTAAGCCCTTTCCTTATTATCAGAGATTTTCAGAAGAAAGGGTAGTCATCAGTGGGTAATTCAAAATATAAGGGAGTAAAAATATTGAGGGTGGTGACTGTGGCTCAGAGGAGTAGGGTACCGGCCCCATATGCCATTGGTGGCAGGTTCAAAACCATCCCCGGCCAAAAAAAAAAAAAAAAAATATATATATATATATATATATATATGGAAAGCACAAGTCGGGATTGGTGCTCCTCTGCTGCGTCTGTGTTTGAGGGGAAAAAGGGAGAATCCTTCCTTCTCCATCATACTTTGATACACTTGATCAAGCACATTTTTGGGCCCTGTGAACTCTGTTGGAACTTTTTAAGCAGCAGAGGCCTAAAGGAATCAAGCCTCTTGATTGATTGTCTCCTTAAGAGTCTTCCCTGAGTTTAAACAGGTCTGGGTGTGGGTGTGTGACTCTGTCCTAATAACCAGAAACCAATACCAGATGATTTCTAAAAATCAGCAAATACTACATATTTCAGACATCACTAAATGATCTCACAGACATGATAATGGATCACTTCATTATCCATTATCTGTCATAAACCGTAGTGCTTATGACATCTGGTAAGCAGTTATATTCTTTATCCATGTGTGTTAATATATTTAATACATTTATTTATACATGGATTAGTCTAGTTGCATATTTTACATCGCTAGTCGTTAAGTATTTTGAAAATCTCTCCTTGCCAATGTACATCCTTCTAGATACATTTCAAGGGCCGCTTCCCCATGAAGTGTTTCCTGATCATTCTCCAGCAGGTGAGGAAGGATGCATTAAAGTACAGCTGCTACAACCTTGGCCTTTGATGTCAGAAAAGATCTGACCTTGATTTTCTGCCATGCCGGTTAGTTATTTTCTATTTTGAGGGGATGTCACTTAAACTCTCATGACCTCGTCTTTTAAAACTGTGTGCTTAAAAAAGGTGTAGCATTAACTGTTAAAAATCTTAATGAAGCATCAGGAAATGTGCCCATTAAATGTGGCTGCATACCTGCCAGCCATAGGGGAAGCATTTTCTGAGCTTCGGTTGCCTCCTTTATAAAACAGAACCAACAATTTTTATTTTTCACACTATTTGGGGTAGATGTGAGAAATAAATGATCCATAAGTAGAAAATGAAAACAAATATAAAATTATAACCCTTAAAGTAATAATAATTAGTAATAATAATAATAGTCTCCATGAAATTATAAGACAGCTGAGTGAATCAAGAAAATAGAGTAGGATTAATCTGGCTAAGGTAAAATTTCAAGAGCATTTAATTTCTTAACATGTTTGGTGAAAGTCCTTAACCCACTCAAACCCATCTGTCTTAGTACAATTGTAAAACATTACACCTCTTGCATATCTCTTAAATGTGTTATTTCCTCTTTGTCCTCATTTCTTTCAGGCCTTTATCATCTCTAGATTGTATTTTTGCAAAAACTGGGTCATTTGTTTGTTTGTTTGTTTTGAGGGGGTGTTTCTTTGCTTCCAGAAACTTTTCCACCTTGGTGTCAGGTTACATTCTTATAAATGCAAAGGGCTAGTCTCTTGTTCCTGCTGGTCTCTTGTTTTTAAATCTCCCCAGGCTTGTACTCCTAAATTCTTAGCAGGGTTCAGAATCCTTTCAGAATCTGATGCTAGACTATTTTATACAGCATTATCTTTCTTTAATTTGCCTTTGTTTCAGCCACACTATAGATCCCACTAGTATTTGATGACTCTCCACTCTTTCTTCCTCTTGTGTGTTTATCAATGTTCCTTCTCAATGGAAAGTTCCTCTCTGCCTTTTTAGCTGGAAAAATTCTACTTGACCTCCAAGAGCCAATAATAATTTACTTCTGTTTCCAGAGGACACTTTTGTCTATTCTGTATTTATTTGTTTACAACCCACTCTCCCATGAAATTATGAACTTCCAAATGAATCTCACATACATTTGTAAGTCTCCCTTGTTATTTTCACTTCGAGCATCTAGCACAGTTCCTGGAATACAGTAGTTATTATATGCTTAGCATATAATCGCTTCATATAGTAGATGAAAGTTGAATAGACAGAATGAAATGAAAGAACGAATAGACAGAATGTTCAATACGAAAATGATGCAAAGCATGTTGTAATGATACTACAGGGCTTAATAATGGTATGATTTATGACAATTTTATTTGTCATAAATTTAAAAACACATTTCCTGGGTGGCATCTGTGCTCAGTGGGTAGGGCGCCGGCCCCATATACCGAGGGTGGCAGGTTTGAACCTAGGCGTGGCCAGCTAAAACAGCAGTGGCAACTGCAACAAAAAATAGCTGGGCATTGTGGCAGGCACCTGTAGTCCCAGCTTCTTGGGAGGCTGAGGTAGGAGAATCACTTGAGCCCAGGAGTTGGAGGTTGCTGTGAGCTGTGATGCCACAGCACTCTATTAAGGGTGACAGAGTGAGACTCTGTCTCAAAAAAACAAAAACAAAAAAACATTTTTCCTAGTAGTACAGGTCATTTTATTAGGCTCATTAAAAAAAAAATCATGATTATACTGTTCTTAGTAAAGGGTGGACAATTGTTCTATATGAGTGTGGTGGCACATGGGCATCACCTTACCCCAGCTGAGAGCAATGAAGATACAAGGCTCCCAGTACCATGGCATCCAAGGCTTACTCCCAGTACCATGGCATCCAAGGCTTATTCCTAGTACCATGGCAACTAGGCTCAGTTTTCTCCTCTGATAAATATTCACAACACAATCATACATGAGTTAAGAGTAAAAGATTTAGTCACGTTTTTCTACACTATGCTTCTCAGAAGGATTAATTTTCCTTTAGAATCAGTAAAAATTACAGGGAAAACACAGAAATGAAAGAACTGGACAGACTTAGCTGAATTTGTTAATAATTTCTCACAGAGGAAATCATCACCATGAGTACTCATTTCACAAAATGAGCAAAGCCATGTAATGTTTGTCCTTGGCCCAGTGACCATTTTTCTGAGGTCCATGAAGAGCGTGCCATGTAAATTAAGGGTGCTTCAAATTTCTAAGAAGCACTCCTATGACAGGGAGAAAAATTGCCTCCAAAGATGCCCATGTCCTAGAACCTGTGAATAGGTGATTTAATATGAAAAGATGAATAAAGATTGCTAATCAGCTGATTTTGAGATGGGGAGATTATCTGGGATTATCCAGGTTGGTTCATTTAATTACATGGATCCTTAAAAGTGGAATAAAATTTTTAAAAGAAATTCAAAATCTCAGTATTTCTGGAGTAATTAAAATATAATGGTTACTTGGTATTTTTTATAAAGCAGATAATGTAATAAAATTAAGAAGAGACAGAAAAAAGGACCAGAGAGAGCCTATGTGAAAAAGATTTAACCTGCCATTTTAGGCTTTGAAGGTGGAGGAAAAGGCCATGAGCCCCTGAGTGCGGGCAGCCTGGAATCTGGAAAAGGCAAGTACATGGATTCTGCTTCAGAAAGATCAAGATATTTTGATTTTAGCCTAGTAAAACTTGCGTTGGACTTCTGACCTACCTAAATGTAAAATAATAAACTTGTGTTGTGTAGGACATGAAGTTTTTGGTAATCTATTACAGTAAATGTTCCTTTCTTGAAAATGATCTGATTCATTAGCTGAAGAAGATACAGTTGGGTATTCTCCACCTCATTTTTATATATGTGGTGGGTATATTTTTGTGTCAATTTGTGAATAAAAATTCCTATTAAGCAGAAATTCATCTGGACTTTATCATCTGCAAGATCAGCTTTAAGAAGAACGAAAGAATGTGAAAACAGGGAGATTCTTTAAGAATGAAATTATGCCTTCCTCTGTGCACCCCCAACAGTGTGGTTACACAACATTGGGGAATTTATTTCAATGTTTTCTCTACAGTCAGTGTTCACTGCTTTGGTTCTTCCTATCAGAACCTCCTGAGGTCAGATGGATTGCCCTTTTCAGGGATTTTTTTTTCCCCAGCTGGTGAAGTCTTCTGAGCTAACCAGAAATCAAAATGGGAAGCTGCATTATGTCAGAACTGCATGTTTAGTCTGCTTTCCTAGAAATAATCAAGAAAAGTTATATGTGAAAAGACACAGATGCTCTTTTCTCAGCAATATTTTCATACTTTTGAAGTATAATTGAAAAAATCTAGTTGAGATCCAGAACAATATGTATTTCATATACACACATATTTTACTGATTTCATTTATAAAAGTTCACAAAAACAGTGTATGTATATATATATATATATATATATATGAAATGCAATACAAGGCAATACATGTAATATCATGTTTACCCTTAGCCCAGCATGTTTTCCTTTGAAAATTCACAGGAAACTGGCATCCTACTATTTATTCTGACTTATTACTGAACATATTTATGGCTTGGAGAATATTTTTATTTGTCAGATTCCCAATCATTCTAGGAAAATCTATGAAGAGATATCTAAAACTATTAAGTTTGTACCAATTTACTTGTTTTTTATTTTTATAATTATATTGAAAAACAGGATCTAATTAAAGCTTTTTTAAGATACACATCTTTAAGATAAGGATATCTTAAAGCAGCTTTAACAACTAAGATTACTAAGTGTAGAACTTAGAGAATCTCAAGAATTTTTCTGTGATATTAGTTGTTGTCCAGCTCAAATAATGCAAAATGTTTCCCCTTGTCAGATATAATAATATAATCTATTATTTAAAAATCTACACAGTTAAATACAATGAGTCAACATTTCAACATTCGGGTTTAAGGTAACTAGTCAGGGCTCTCTCCTAGACGTGCACCTAAGTGTACCTGATATATTCAGTGAATGTTAAGTTCACTTCACACCTATTTCTATTTTAGAAATGACTCAAAGGACTGTGCACCACGGTCATGAGACTAAAACTACTGTAATAAAAGTTATTTCAGTGTTTCTCAGAAAACGGCAACAGCACTTCAATAACAAAAACAAAACTTTAAGACCACTGCTTGGCTCCCTCCCACTCCCTTCCCTGAATAGCATTTACAGTTGGCTTTTGAGAAAAAATAAACACATTTGTAAGAAAAGGTTTGGCTTCTTCCCAGTCCTTTCCTCTTTTGTCTTTCAATTCTTTTACTAAGGCTATAAAAAGAGAGAAAGTAGACATAAATCTTTTTAATTTATATTTTTTAAAACTTCAATTCTTATTTTGCCATTTGAGTTTTTCACTCTGCTTTTATTATTCACTCTTCTAGATTGTAAACTACCTCACACCCTATCACTAATACTCATGGAATACAGAATAAAGTTCTTGTGATCAGTACCTAGTACAGTCATGGAACCTCTGGTGCCAACCTCAGATCCAGATTCCAGATTCCATTGGTGCCCATGTCGCCTTCCTGGCAGGGCACTGCCCTCTGGGGCTGCATGTCTGACCCTCTGTCTGACCCTCTGTCTCCAGGTCAAACACGCAGCTCCCGCCTGCTTGTGTGACCAGCTGGGTTCAAGAAGGAGCTGGAACCTTGTACTTGACAGCTACTGGATGAATGTGCTCCTTGTGTATAGCTGAAATACAGATTTGTCACTGGTGAACATTTGGTGCAATTGAGTAGCTTGAAAGGCTGAGAATTCACATTTGTGATATTTAAGCAGATTTTAGCCTCATTGGCTTACTCCCAAGAACTGGGTAGCATGTTATAGTTTTTGATGATTTGTTGGTTATTTGTTATTCTTTTAAATTCCCAAGGAATAAGCAAAATATCCAGTGAGAACTTTGACGTGGGCATTAGACTTAGCAGTCACTTTCATGGGCTATCGGCCATGACGTATCACATTAATACCCCAAAGGCAGGCCAACCTTGGGTCAGAATTTGCCCCAGATAGAAGCCCTATTGGTAAGGAAAGACTACATTCAAAAGAATTATTGGCTTAAAATGTAAGGTTTGAGAATCTCTGGTGTGTGTTAGGGAACAGGTAGTGTTTATTGAAAATAAAAATTTGCTGCCACAGGAAATCCTAAGGATTATCAGGGCTATGGTAATTCAGCTCTGGGAAATGAGGGTCAAAAATTTTGCTCAGCATTTTGCAACAGTTGTCACCTGAGCTAAGTAAGGATCAACTTTGACTTTTATTTGAAATTAAATAAACATACAAACCCTGGAGTAGAATATTTCTTCTTTAAAGTGTATCTTGAGCTTTTGCATTGTCTAGACCCTGGATTATCAAATATTTATCCTAAATTACTTTCTGGTAACACTTAAGATGAAGTATCTTCTTTTTTTCCTTTCTAGATGTTAAAATCCATTGTGCTCTTTAAAAAGCTTATTCTATATATCTGTTTGACCATATGAAAAATAGTTATGAAGAGTAGCTAACCTAACCAAGTGGGATTTTAGAACTCAAAGCCACTAGTAAGAACTGAGTGTTTTACATCTATTTACATAAAAGGAAATAACAAGTTTCTTAAGGTTGGAGTTCCAACTCTTTTTGCTACAGGCTTGTACTTCGGCTTCCTTTTCTGCTTAGTCATTGCTTTAACTCCCACTCTGAGATTAATTGCATGACCCTTGGAGATGAATGATCTTCTGCTTAATCTTAGCCAATGCAATCTGGACAACCTCAGGTTTGGTGAGGCTCCTCTTGGGTGGTTTTCATTTGTTTTAAGAACATTAAAGTATCTCATAAATCTATATTTATTATATTGGTGAGTAATCTACTGTAATTAAATATGAAATGCTGAAGACAATGTTAAGGTAACGGTGGGGTCACAAACCTCTTTTTATGGTGGTTTCATGGCTACAAAAATACTCTGGAATTTGCTTTTGTCTTTGTGTCTGGATCTGTTTAACATCACAGAGCATCCAGCAGCATCTCATTTTCAGATGGCACTTTGTATTTTAAAATAATAATGAATTTTTTTTATAAATACACAGGGCTTATGAGAAGAAAATTTTAGATAGAATTTGGTTAACAATACTCTCATTTACTGTAACATGTTCACACTTAACCAGTAGAAATTTTAGAAAATTTGGTGAACCAGCTGTGAAGAGTACAGTCTCAAGAATATCCAGGTTTGATCTAGTCTTACTAGTTTTCAGACTGAGACCAAATTGGAGATGCAGAAATGAGGCTGGCTAATTAAAAAAAAAAATCAGCTTATGTTCCTGGATTTGGAATTTATGATTTAGAAAAAAATGTCACAACTGTGCTAAAATTGACCTTTGCAGCATTGCCAGGGAAAAAGGATCTTATATTAATTTTGAAACAATAAGTTGTTTTAGCTCAACTTAAACAATAAAAAAGTATAAAGTGTCCTAGCATTTTATACTCATTTATGAACAAAATCAATGTTTTTAGGTAATCTTTTTTTTTTTGATAACTGAAGCAGTTACCTGCCCAATTGAAAAATATAACATAACTGTGTGCCTTTCAAACATGTTCTGGGATTCAGACTAGTAAAGCTCTTATTTCTTTAGATTTTCTGGGTTTTTAATATCTGCAAGAGCCATAATTTACTCCCCCAAACACAAATAAAATAATGTGCTTTTGGACTTTAACTTCCACGAAGGAACTCTATTGTTTAAGTTAGACTAATGAATAAAACAAAACAAAAGGGCGAACTGAAGATAAGACAGACAATAGGGCATCATTGGCAGCAATAAATAACTCTTAGAAAATATACAGTAGGGGACAAATGAACTACCAAATGTAAAAAGAACAAGCACTGAATGCTTTTGATAAACTGGGAAAAAAATCACTTACCTTTGCAGTGAAAAGTACTAAAAAATCTATTCACTAAGAAACCTTAAAATTATATAAACTTTCATGCTTCTGTACTTCACATCAGGAATATAAGTCAAAGAAATCTAAGAGTTTCTCACACATACGATTCTATGGCAAGTTTAAAGATAAAGCATCCCCAAAGTAGAAAGCTTCTCTCCCAACCTAAACACTATTTCTGTCAACCCTTCACATCAGCCTAGGAAAATTTAACTGAGTACTTCAAATGAAAATCTATTGTAACACAGAAAAATCTATAATAAAATACTCTTTCTTTAAAAAATGTAGTCTAGTTCTTTGACTCCATACATACTACTTTTAATTATTTTATGATTAAAGTAATAAATAAATGTGAAGCATACACACACATAAACTTGGGGGGAAAATGGAGTAAGACTAGTTCCATTCTAATGGCTCTAAGGAATGGGTGGCAGTGAGGTCAACCTGAAAAGCCACAGTCCTCATCTTCCCACAGGATGACAGGAACACAATGAAACCTAGCACAGAAGTAGTTTCTTAATGTATTATTACCCTGATTTTTTAACATCCCCTGTTTCTTTTTCTCTCTTCACACTTCTTGTTTTTCTGATGTGAGCATATCCACCAGTTCAAAACTAAATGAAGTGTTTATAAAACTATGCAGGCAATGCCAAAATGCAACCACAAATTTGTTCCTATTTCTATTCGGCTGACCTTGAATTTGCAAATCCATAATTATGTTTCAAGTGATTTAGAAAGCTTAATAGACCACTAGTAAGTTGTGCCACATCCTAATTCTGAAAATCCGTGTATAATATAAAGAAAACATATCCATGTGTCTCTGACTAATTTGCCATTAAGCTTATTTTGTGAGGTCAATTTCATGCCTAAAAAGTATTTAAAAGCCTCTTTAAATTTTCAAGCTTTAGCCAAGAGCAAAGTATCACAAACATGCATGCAAGTAAAAATGGACTGATCTTTGACAACCCAAAGTCAAAGACGTAAGTAGGTATCATTTAAAACCAGGAAATTTCCAGGAAATAAGTGGTCCCGTCTTTTTGCAAATATGTAGCTTCATGCCTCTGTTTGCCTACATGAATGAACTTGATGCATAATTATCACATTAGAATAAAATTCTTACTCTGTTAACAGTTTCCTTGTGTTTCCAAAGCTCAGCTATGATGTTCTGGGGGAAATTTTGCACCGTTTCCCTGTTCTCCATCTCACGTGCCTTTAGCAGATGTCTACAGCAATTGAGAGCAGCATGTGATTTTTCCATACAGTCGTGTGTTCCCAAAGAACAAACACAAAGTCATGCTGCATCTGCTGTGTTCACACATGCACATCGTGTTCTCTCTTGGAACTGTGTGCACTGACATCTTGCTTCAGGCTGGGAAGCCTCCTGGGGTGGGAACTTTGCTTCAAATCTGGCATGTCTACTGATTCGCACAACATTTCGGAGACCATACATGCATCATGAATTGAGAAGAAAATCCCAGTCTTCGAAATACATTTTTAAAATGAATTTTACTTTATGTCTTCCATGTTATTTTACAGTAATTGGATTAAGTATTTATTTTCATAACCTATTAGAAAGCCAAATGCAGTTCTTTATTAAGACCTATATTTAAACATAACCCTGTGAAAATTGCACGAACCACTTACAGCCTGTAGGTCACTGACTTTATTGACTGACAGCGTCTTTGTTTAGACAACATGATACGCTAACATAACCATTTACTGCATTTGAATATGATGTTGACAATTTGTGAAAACTATTTGGCTTCAAAACATCACTGTGATTTGAAGCAAAAGGCGAATCACTGGCCAATTTCCTTATTAAGTTCAAGTTTGTTCTGTGAACAACAAAAACGGTTATAGAACAGAGAAAGGCTAAGTAGATTTCATGGTAGAAATAGAACGTTTTCAATTTTCTCAATGATGACAATGACAAGAAGAAGAAATAATGATTAATGGTAGCCTTCATGTTTGGTGGGTATAATTAGAAAAGGGCAGGCACATGGAAATAAGTGGTCATCTTGAACATGTGACAAGTGCCGAGGAAGATGGAATAGGAAGATCAGATTAACAGTCAACAGATCCAGGTTCTAGTCCTGACTAATTTATTAACTGACACTCTTAACGTAGTTATATATTCTTTTCACACTCTGTTATGGGAAGTATCAATGGGTTTGAAGTTACGGCCGTGTGTGAGTCCTGGTCTGACATTTAACTTTGTGGGGTTTGAAGTCAGCTACTTGCATTCAAAGCCTCAATTTCCTCCTATCTTTAAATTGGAGTTTATAATAATAATGCTCACATGTCTGGAATATTTAAAGGATCAAGTGAGATAATCATGGAAAACTTCCAAGATTTAAATAAACCATATTATTAAATCACAGCCCAACTGGAGAAAACTATGTGAATGGATATGGTTATGCTAATGGGTGTGGCTGAATGAGGACATACAACTCAAGCAAATTATTTTCCTGTCTTTTGGCTTTTGTAAGATGATTTTGAGTGCATGTGTAATTCCCCGGGAAGCCATTTTGCTTCCCCTGAAATAACTGGAGTCTCATGTCTATTTTTATCATCTTATCAAGTTCCCAGAATTATATAACCAGGTAACTAAAGTACCATGACCTAACTGGTTAGTATCCAAAGATGAATAAATCCCTACCAGTTATATTATTTAGTGGGACTCTATGGAACATAAGGATTTAAGCCAACTCAACATTTGGCCATTATTTTAAAAAATTTCTGATTATAAAAACTGTATATTTTTAAAAATTTCTGATTGTAAAAACTGTATATGGTAAACAATTTGGTTTTAGACTGTCAGAGCAATAGTTTAGTGTATGTGTGAGTGTGTACATACACATGCATATAAAATGATTCAAAGCCCATTTTCCGGAAAAATGTAGGCTTGCGAAACAGACATACTAGTTTAAAGGAAAAGAATTTCATGACAATCCAATGTTTAATATGATAAATTAAAAATACTTCTATATTTCCTACAGAACGTTAGGTGCTTATAGTGAGAGCATTCTGAATCACAGGTTGGTAGTTTTATTCTTTTCATTATTCCAATTCATATATTCAAGTCCTTTGGTTCTTTAACTTTTTAAAAACTTAGTATTGCACACACATTTTTAGTTAAGCAATGAACATCTGTCATCTGCCATTTATTAATATTAATTATAAATAATCATGGGCCCCTGGGATCCAAGTCCAGCAGCTGAGGTTTTTCTAAATTTGACCTCCTTGGAGTTTATATAAAAAGTTTTCAGAGTAGTTCTCCGAAGCTCTTTGCCAATTTAAGGCCAGTTTGCAACCTAATGTTTTCGATTATGTATTTAGCAATCAAAACAGGAGGAATACATGACAAAAATCCTGAAAAAACATTATGCCAGGGGATTACACGGGACAAATAACAGCAAGAGATGTTGTTCAAAATGCTATGGTGCCATACGTTGAACATAACTACAAAGTATGGTTTGTGTGTATAGTGTATGTGTTAGAAATGTTACAAAATTTCATCTGTTTTTGGTAGTTTGACTACAGTCACAGATGACAAAAGCGAAGGGCCATTTCCTTAATCAGGACAAGTGAATACTCACTTGAGGAGAAAAACCTAGAAACAAACACAAAGCCCACTGCGCCGTGTGCCCTGAGAGTGCCACTTCTCACACCTACGGATTCTCGCCATGCTGCAACATCCCACAGCTATAGCCCGAGGGACTCCAAGACCACTGATGTAACCTTGCCCTATGCCCTGGAGAGCACACTGACATATTTTTTCCATCTGAGATTCAAGAAATTTTCCTACAAAAAATATCGTATACTTTTTTTGTAGCAAAAGGTCCACAGAAATGTCAAATTCAAATTTTACCATGACTATAACTGAAAAATGTAAGGCTTTAGGAATCATCTGGTTCAGCAGTTTTCAAATACAGTACTTCAGGGCAGTGCTCTTGGTTGTTTATACCTTCCTTCAACACAAGCACACTGTATTGTTTTTTCAACGAGGGTAAAATACACATAACCATCTTAAACATGCTAGTTCAACGGCATCAAGTAGCTTCACACTGTGTGTGACATCACACCATCCATCTTTAGAGCTCTTTTCATCTTGCATAATTGAAAAGTCTGTACCCATTAAACAGTTAATCCTTGTTTTCTCTATCCCAGTTCCTGAAAAGATCATTCTACTTTCTCGTTCTATAAATTTGCTACTTTAGGTACCTCATATTAGTGGAATATTATGGTATTTGCTTTTTTTGACTGCCTTCTTTCACTTAGCATAATGTCTTCAAGGATTATCCATGTTGCAGCAAGAGTCAGAATTTCCTTCCTTTTTAAGACAATGAAGTTCACTGTATGCACATACCACATTTTGTTTATCCATGTCTCAGTCATCGGGTTGCCCTCAACTCAACTTTTGGCTATTACGAAGAACCCTGCTAGGAACATGGGTGTACAAATAACTCTTTAAGAATTGAATTTTCAATTCTTTGGGGTATACAGTCAGAAATGGAATTGCTGGATCATATGTTAATTCTATTTTCGAGTTTTTGTGGAACCACTATGCTGTTTCCCCACGGCTGCTGTTCCATCTTACATTCCCACCAACAGTGCATGAGTATTCTGATTTCTCCACATCCTTGCCCTCCCCTATTCTTGCCAGCAACAGGCATTTCTATTTTTTACCTATCATTATGTTGGGCTCTGCAAACACTTTCAATAGCATAGAGGGTTCTGTTACTAAATATCCATTTTAAAAAACCACTTTTCTAATATAATTTTCTCATTTTATAACCATCTGTAGATAACCAAGCAATCTACTATTACCAGGAGCAAAACAAGCCCTAGGAAAACGTCCACTCAAAAGCTCCTCTTACTACTTCTACTTGCCTTTTCTTCATCATTATCATGATCATTATTTTGCCCCACCTTTTTTGGTATTCCTTTTCAAGGAGATCTTTCGTAACCTAACGCTTAAATCTGCTCTCTAGAACACCTTGTCCCAAGTCACCCAGACAATGAGAACAATCTTCTAGAAGACCCATTTCGTTGAAAAGAGATTTTTCCATTAGCAAGGGATAGTTGCTCTTTAAAAATAGGGCTGGTGATTTAAAAAAGGAGAAAACAGGTAGCGTTAGTATATACAATATTAGATAAGTGGATAGCTCCACGAACTGAATCACCTCAACTTTTTTTTTTTTTTTTTTGTTAAATACAGAGTCTTACCTAGTTGGCCTCGGTAGAGTGCCATGGCATCATAGCTCTTACAACAACCTCAAATTCTTGGGCTCAAGGGATCCACTTGCCACAGCCTCCCAGGTAGCTGGGACTATAGGTGCCTAACACTCCTGGCTATTTTTAGAGATGGGGTTTTGCTTTTGCTTAGGCTGGTGTCTCAAAGTCCTGAGCTCAAGTAGTCCACCCTCCTCTGCCTCCCAGAATGCAAGGATTACAGGCGTGAGCCGGTACACCTGGCAAACATTCCTGTGACAAGGTCACTTGGGCAAAATCATTTAAAATCTTTGATGTCAAAAAACGCAACTACACAACTGATTGTGCATCTCTAAGTAATCTTCTGACCTATTCTAATGTCTTGTATTTTTTTTATTACTATGCAAGAGGAGGCTATCTAGAATAAAATTAGTTCAAACATAAGTCCTCTTAATTATATCAGTAGAGGCAGAAGTAGATTTGTGTAGGATACAGGGGGCAAGACAGCTTACATATTTGGATTATCCCGTGTACACAGAAGTACATTCACGTGAGTGTGCCCAGCACTATGTCTAGCACACAGTTCCCAAATTCCAACTCAGTAATGTGTGTCAAATAGCTACACATGTACGATTATGGTATTTAAGAAGTTTTTCATTTTTTAAAAAATCAGCATTCCAGAAGGAAAAATTGTGATAATTTAAAAGACAGGCAAATCCTACCATGGTCAAATAAATAATAGAAGAAGAAAACATTTGCCACACATAACAAAAAAATCCCTCAATACAACAGGTTCCTACAACTGTTTCACTCAATAGAAAAATTAGAAAAATGGGCAAAACATATAAATAGACATCCTATTTATTCAAACAGCCAGCAACCATGGGCTTAGCCTTATATTCAGGAAAATGCCAAAGGCAAAACAATAGGATTTGATGTGCGGATCCGTTATATTGGCAAAAGGTTAAATGACTGATAATACTCATTTTGGATGAGGACGTAAGGAAACAGGCATTTCTGATTATATTGCAAGTGTGAACTAGTAAAGCCTCTTTAAAAATAATCTGGCAGAATATATTAATATTTAAAATATTCACATTCTTTGATTTACCTATCCAATGTTTGGTACTCCATTTTATATTAAATTTCACAATTATTGAGCATACACTTAGGTGCCAGGCACAAGGCAGAGAGTTTTATACACACTCCTAATGACTCACTACAATTTTGTGAGGTGGTCACTGGTGTAATCCCATTTTACAGATGAGGGAAATTGGATTTAGAGGGCTAAATAATCCTCTTGAAGTCACAGAGCTAGTGAAAGGCACATTTGAAATCTGGAAAAAGATAGTTCCAAAGCCTGTGTTCTAAATACCCCAACGCAGCATCTCCTTTACCTTTGGTAGAAAATGAGTGTAACAGTCATTAACATTATAGAGGTTTTTGTTATACATGAATAAGAGTAAGAGCAAAAGCTGAGAAAAACATTTATTGTCCATCCATAGCAGAGTGGTTGAATGAATCACAACATATTCACAGACTGTCACATTTTGCAGCTATTAAAAAGGATGACTTGGAAAGGGGTCTGTGACAGATAAATTAAAAAGTGACACAAATAGGCACATACACTATTGAGCTACCAGGGTGTACAGCCTCCCTCTGTAGATAGAGAATGAATAGGCCAAATAATATGTTAATTGTCTATGAGAATATGTTTTATATGGGTATATCCTTACAAGCAGAAGAATAATCCAGGAGGGCACACAACACAATTTAACTTTGCTTTTCTCAGGGTATAGGACTGGACTAAGGCAAAATGAGATTATTCATTTTTTTATCTGTGTACCTTTTAAGTTTTTAAATTTTTACAAGAGTGTGTGTACCATTATTGATATTAAAAATCATAGAGCTTTTGTGAAAACAAAATAAAGGACAACCCCTAGCTGAACTCAGAGGGTTCTGGCTTTTTTAGCTCACTAGGCTGACTGTGAAATAGTAAACAGTATTTTTTGAAGATTATGAACACGAGAAGAAACCGTGATTCTGCAGGGAGATAATTTGTATTCAAAGTTGAAGAAAACTGCAGGGAAGGAAGGAAAGGATAATAAGGTAGAATGTAAGAAATACTTCTTACCATGTAACATGGTAAGAAGCCAACGTGCTGAGGGAAAGAAATGAAAAATGAAATCTCCCTTCTTTTATACATTTCAAAACAAACCTTGACTAACAGCCCATGAAGTATTACTTTAGTAACTGCATCTTAGCTATTGACATAAACCAAATTTCAAGCAAAACAAAAATCCCTTCTTGATTTTGGTGTTGGCGGGAGAAGACATAAGTAGCACAGCAGATGTTTACGATGTTTGCTAATTAATCTGAGAAATATTTCGCTATTATATGTCTATATTCCATAAAAATTAATTACCTGTCTAATTAGCATTCTGCTAATCACATTATAAAAATCTCAATAATTATTTCTGTTAATTAGGTCAATAATTTTTATTCGTATGTTACAATTAATTAGATATTAATTGCTGACCCTAAGGGGGCACACCTTTTAACTTTGGAATTAAAAATATTCATATTTCTCAGGTATGAGATTAGTGTATTGGTATTCCCTTGCATAAAATGTGATATTATTAAAAAAGAAAAAACAAAGTGACATGACATTGTGATTCCAGATATTATATTTCATGTGATCAAAAGTGAAGGGAATATGTCATTTGAAAATGTACATGTTTTGCATTGAGATATCAAAAGTAATTAGACCTTGTGCAGAAATCCTTCCCAAAATCTGATTCTTTGCAAAAATAGGAAAAGCAGGCTCTTCCAGTAGAAACAACAAATAAACAAAACAATTCTTTACGAGGCATATTTTTCAATTATAGCAGCCTGGATTCACAAAGGTTAGAGTTATGACCCAGTGGTGTCTACACAATATAAACATAAGAGTTCAGTAATGAGGTTTGGGTTAACTTTAAAGTTTCAGTGGCCTGCTGCAGAAGGTCATTACCCACTCTGATACATTTCACACAGAATGCTCAGCAGCAAGAAGTGGAAATGGACATGTCTGTATTTTATTAGCATTATTCTGGGCCTGTGTATCTAGTCGGTATTAGATGGGAAAAAACTTTGATTGCTCTTTCTCACTTAAGTTTGTTTCATCAGTAATTTTGAACAGGGATTATCTTATAGAACATAAGTTTCTAGATTTGGTAAATTTTGTTGCCTTTTTTTCTTTTTTTTTTTTAAAGGGGGTACTTACATGTGTTGTTTTTGTCAGCCTAGCACATTTATTTCTAAGAACTGCCATTCAAAATGGCCAACTGGTCTCCGGCTTCAACTGCAAGCCTGTGATTTAGACACCCCAATTCTCCTGTCATGGTGACTGGTTCAAGGGTGGACATGTGACCTACGTGGGTCAGTTTGAATTCTTTCACGAGATAAGATGAGTGGACACTGAAAGAGAGAGCACTACCCTTTTAGATTTAGAGCAATATGAACATAGGCTTGCCCAGAACTAGCTTTCGTCCAAATGGAGAAAGACTCCACAGCAGAGGAGAACAAGCCGATAAACGATGAGGAATACACACAGGGGAAGTTGAAATGGGAGAGAGAAAGAGACAGAAGATGGATCCAATGATATTGATCGAGCATTTGGAGTAATCTGTGCTTTAAGCCAATAGTTTTATTTTGTTTATGATAATTTAGATCCATGACTTTCAACTAAAATTTTCTAATGAATACAGAAGCGATTAACAATGAGCCTGGTGAGAAAAAGCTTTCAATGAGGAATAAATACAGATAGATTGTTATTCTATTAAAGTACATATATCATGCAAACTTATTTTTAGAGAAAATGAAAGACAGAGAGAAAAATTATAGAAAAGTATTTTCCATTTTGGGACATGAGAAAGGTGATGTTTTAAACAAAAGGTAAAAGGAACTGAATTTAAAATTAATTCGAAAAAGATGGGCAGTGCCTGTGGCTCAAAGGAGTAGGGCGCCCACCCCATATACTGGAGGTGGTGGGTACAAACCTGGCCCTGGCCAAAAACTGCAAAAAAAAAAAAACAAAAACAAAAACAAAAACAAAAAACTACATGTGAAAGAGTGAGAATATAGTGGATAAAGAGGTTTTAAAGAATTTTCAATTTACATCTATTTTTATCATGCTAATATAATAACCTACTGTGCTGGAACCTTTATGCTTATCTTTAAGCTTAGATTTGTCCAGTAGTAAAAAAATATACACTATATTCCATTTGAAGTCTTGTTTGACAGGAATGCACAAGAATTAAACCATTTCAATGGTGCATTCCCATTTGTGATGTAAAAAGATGTGGTTTTAATGTAAACAAGTTTGAGGTTTCTGTTTCAATGATGTCACAGAATTTCACTGCAATGGATTCTATTTGCTTGGTCACACCTCTTGAGAGGCCTAGGAACAAGGTGTTTAGTTAGTCCTTTCTGTATGCTACAGCATCTACAAAGTTAGGCTGTGATAGTTCTGTAAAGAAGTTGCTGGAATAGACAAAAAGAAAACAAGATAATGATCTATGGAAAGAATAATTCTTTTGTGCCTTCAAATGCTGGTTATCTCCTGTGCCAAAGAGGTTTCAGCTACACCAGCAGTTTCAGGGAGTGAGTGCATTGGGGAGGTGGGAAGGAGAAACAGGAGGATGAAAGGAGGGAGTGTCTTTTTGCTGGAGAAATGTTTACTTTGTAATTAGCAAAGGACAAGAAGCCTCTTTTGGAAACTATCTTTGGGGGTCCAGAATTTAAATTTATGCTGATACTCTTGGAAGCTCTCTCTAGGGAACCCTCCTAATTGGCAGGGATCTAGGTTGGCTAGAACAGGCTGCAAAGAAAGCCAAGGTCTTGGGGTCATTTTTCCAAAGGGCCCGTTAACTCAGCTCTGTTGCACAGCCACTGGCTGTGTCTTTAACCCTACTTAGTCAACTTACAAACACATATTAGCAAATCATTATGCTGGTCACAGAAAAAACTATGTATATTTGCCTTGAGACTAAAACAAAATATAAGCAAAGAGATTTTTTTTTTTTTTTTTTTTTTTTGCCAGCATAAACAAATGTGTTTGTAATGTGTGGACAAACTCTGATGAAGACTGCAGTTACAGCTACTGGTGGTACAAATTGCAAAGATGAAAACTGTTGACATGGGTACCTGCTTGTTACTGATGGTTACTACTTTATGGGCCACTGATGGTTACTACTTTATGGGCCGACATAAGCCATGATGCTGATATTCAGAATATTTATATTCTACATTTACATTATAATATCTATAAATACATAATGAAAGGGACTTTAGTCTTTTTTTTTTTTTTTGCTCTGCTATATCCTCAGCACTTAAGAGTGCCTAGCACATAGTTGGTGCTTTAATAAATGTTTGTTGAATGTATAAAGTTATCTTGGCCTGGAATTTTATTTATTCTTTCTATTGTGCTTTTATTAAATTGAAAAGTACGATAGCCATAATACCCTATGCATCATCTCCTGTAACAACAATTGACTGCGTTTTTATAAAGGAAGAGACAGTGTTATAGACAGTAAGAGAATGCTGAATGAATGAGCAACCATATTTGTCCAACTATAATCAAGAGAAAAACCTATGCAGGCCACTTTGCAAAGTAAATTGGCAGTTCTCCTATCAGAGGGGAAATCTATTTCTTCAACTCTTGAATCAGGACTGGGCTTGTGACTAGATGGTGAAAATAAAACTGTGATAGGTTCTATGTCTAGCCTCAAGAAGAACCACTTTTCCTTTTCTGCTTGGAAGGCTGTAGAACTTTCTGCCACCTTGATGATGTTAGGAATATGGTGGCTTCCTCTCTCTTCAGCCACCCAGCCATGTGAGGGAGCCCAGCCAAGACCAAGATTGCCCAGTGGACCTCAGCCTAAATTGCCCATATACAGATTGTTGTTGGTTGTTGATTGTTGGTTGATTGATGGCTATTTTTAAGCCCCTATGTTTTGAGATACAGAAGAATCAAGAAACATAAAATCTGGGGTTGCACCTATGGCTCAAGGAGTAGGGCTCTGACCCCATATACCAGGGGTGGCGGGTTCAAGCCCGGCCCCAGCCAAAACTGCAAAAAAAAAAAACAAAAAAACAAAAAAACAAAACAAAACAAAAAAAACTCCCCAAACCCCAAAAAGCCATAAAATCTGTGTGGACAGAAAGAAATGAAGCCTCCCAGCAACAATGATATGTCGGCAAGTTGAAACTTACACAGGTGACTCAGAAAGGATGCTGTTGTCATTGTTTCTTAAAAGTAAAATAATGGACATAGCTAATTCTGTCTCAGAACTTTCATAGGGATCCACTTGTTTGCTATTTAGTACAAGGTAATGATATGATGATCATGTACTGAATCTAAACAATGGCAAGATCGTTGCTTGCTTAAAGGCTGAGGGGTGATTTGTACAGTACAGATGTTACCCTATTCAATGAACTGATCAGGTGTGCTATGCAACAGGTACCAGTGGGTCCAAAGAGTTAGATGTCTAAAAACATTACAAAAAAATTCTCAGAGAATGTAGGCATTTGCAAGGATCATTTATTATAAAGTTCATGTTAGAATAGGGATGCTGAGGGACCTACCAATATAGCGGAGAAACCTTCAAATAATTTTCTACCATCACAGGAAGGAAGGGACGACATAAATAATAGTGAGACTTAAGAATTTCCCATCATGGAGAACACTCACTATGTATTTTGACCAATATTAATAATGTCTCAAAAAAATCTTAGGACAAAAATGGATGATATAAACTTGGTCTTTATAATAAAGAGGTAATACCTGCTGGTTGAGTTATAAAAAGAATGATATAATACCCAGGATTGAGATAATAAAGTCTTTGTTATTTTCTGCAGAGCTTTCTCTTTAACTGTGAGAAGTTTAATAGGATGGAAAGATGTGTTAGAGGCAAGACACTGAGTAACTTTCATTAAAAGTTTTCTACAGCTATTCAGGTGCAAGCTGTGATCCTACTGCTTTATTATGACACAGGTGAACTAAATTATACATATACAGGATCTTGGTTTGGTCTTCAACCCATAAACCTGGGCACCAGAGAATCTCACAAAGATTTTGCCATTGTAATGTTAATGTCAGAGGAAACAATAAGTGGTTGGGGCCTGTCACTAAGAACATATGCCAGTGTTTTTATCTGTATAGATAATAAATTCTGACACATAGGCACTGGATTTACAAGATGATTCAATGCTTCAGTGATTAAATTGGAGTTGGTGGGAAAGAACCAAAAGGAGTAAGATGAGTAATGTAGCTAAGGAGAAAAATGACAAGTCATATAAAAACAGGGAATAGGGGAGTATTTGAACATGACTAAAAAAATTTGAAGGTAAAACATGCTTTTATGAAGATTTTTTTTTTTTTTTTGATACAGAGTCTCACTCTGTCTCCCTGGATAGAATGCGAAGGCATCATCATAGCTCACAGCAACCTCAAACTCATGGGCTTAAGTGATCCTCTTGGCTCAGCTTCCCCAGTAGGTGGGACTATAGTAGATATGGGCCATGATTCTTGGCTAGTTTTTAATAAAGATGGGCCTCTCTCTTGCTCAGGCTGATCTTGAACTCCTGAACTCAAGGAATCCACCCTCCTCAGCCACCCAAAGTGCTAGAATTACAGGTGTGAACCACTACACCCGGCCTTTTAAAAAGGGTCTTTATAGATTAGTAGTGCCTGCCTTCTTTTAAAGGCAATTATATGCCTATTATTATTAAAAGCTTAATATTTAAAATAGTTTGCAGCATGCACAAACTATAATCTTTCAATCCTTAACAACCACACTCCAAGTGTGGTTCTAATACTTGAAAAACTTAGAGAGAAAAACATTTTAAAGTTTCAGGTTCAGCCGTATGAAACTGCTCATATTGACTATTTATGACTTACAAAGAAGTAACTGCATACAGTTCAACTTAACAGAAAGGAGAGTCTTACAAAACAAGAAATAATTTCAGCCACAGAATTCATTTTGGGAAAGGGAAACATAAACAGCAGTGCAACAACTGGCAGCCCTGTCCACTGAAGACATTAAATAAAATATTTGGCTTACCCTTTAACAGGGCAAACACATATATTTCCATTAAGGATTATGTCTCTAAGAAGGAAAGTTGTTATTTACTGCAATGGATTACCTTTCTTGGAGGTTTTAAATGTAGTTGAATATTTTTGTATAGCACTGAAATATTTTTTAAAAAATATTAAATTTCAGTAAAATTGACTATTATCTTTATAATGGGGAGCAAAATTTCCCCCTCTGTGCCACCCTTTTGCTCTTGTTATCAAGGCTTCCTGCCATGTATGGGTTTTCCCTGGTGGCAACTGGTCCTCTCCAGAATCTGAACAAGCAACCCATTTGCGTAAAGAATGACCAGGGCTCAAGAAGGAATACAGAGAGTTTTGAGTTTCCACCAAAGTTTATCATCCATGGTGCTATTATCAGATAATAATGTCTCCTGGGAAGCAAAGTTGTCCCAGCCAAGAACCACAATCTCTAGTGCCATTATTATCTCATCTCTTACTTTGTTGATGTTTTCTCTGACCTATGTCAAGAGGCCAGTTTACTAGTGGGCGTAGAGAAAGCTCCTCCCCTCCAGTGCCTAACAGGATGAGTATGTTTCGGCCAGCTGCAATTCATGAGGTGAATGTGGGCAGACATCATCTCAAAAGCCAGTTGGCAGCCACAATTTTTAGTTAATAAATCCATTTATTTGGATTGTGATGAAAAGTATTGAGAATCTTGGCTGAATATTTTGTTTTAAGTTTGAATTAATATTTAATGTAAATGCTTCAGTAGAACTCAAATATATGGCACTGGAGTAGTTATAAAGATTTATAAAAGATAGAGGAGAAAATCCAGAGACAAAGCCGACTCCTTGTCATTTTTTTGTTAGAGTTTTAAAAATTGATCTTGCTGCAATTTTAAATTTTGTATTCATAATAAATATGATGCACACTTGTACTAGAGAGCTTGATTAACAATTTGTGAGTTAACAAGTGAGACGTTTTCATTTTTATAGAGAAGGCACATAAGCCAACCTAGAACATATTAGATTAGTGCAATGATGTAATGACTCTCACACTTGTTTCTTCCCTGGAATGTCTCTGAACATTTTATTTCTTTCTATTTTAAAGATTTCTTTTTCATTTCTCTGGTGTAATGGATGCTAGCTCATCTTTGTAGCAAGACCTCAACCTCATTTCTTCGTTGAGTCTCCTCCTTTCTCTCCTTTCTATCCCAAGATCATATATTGCCGGTAATGAATGAAAATCTTCTTCAAGAATTTAACCGAAGAATCAAATTTCTTTCATTCTTTGTGAACTGCCTTAAAAATCATCTACTGGAAATTCTCTTCAGTTAATGAGAGGATAGTATTAATGAATGAGAAATGTATTTGTTCACTCTACTGCTACCACACACACACACACATATCCATTTTGGATTAAATCAAGTTACACACACATATCCCTGGACTCTTTCACTTCTTCTTATTTGAGATGGTTATGCTGAGTAGATCAAAAGAGTCACTAAATATAAATTGAATCAATAAATATAAATTGACAACAACTGACAGTACATTTTTTCCTTGTTTACTTCTATTTCAATGTTGTTTTAATCCACATTAGACTAGTCTACATTTTAGCCTATATAATCTCTTAAAATATATGTTGTCCACATTTTGAATATATAGTTTCTTTGAGATAGGTTCAAGCTAGAAAAAATTGTAATGCTAATGACTTCTCATATTAAAGTTCGCAACTGATGAAGAAGTTAAGATTGATTAAAAGGTAATATGACAGGTAAAGGAAAATAGAGTTGGGGTTGCAACAATTACATTTATCTTCTCAGATTCATTTTTTTCTGCTCTACACTTAATGGCAGTAAAGAAAACTGCATAAGATTTTGCAACCTATTTTTCCAATACATACATATTAAAAAGCATCTCATGACTAGAAAAATCCATTCTGTCACTAAAAACTATTTCCTTCTATTCAGCTTCTTCTTTGTGTACATTGGGAAAGTCATTTCTGGATCTTATCATTCTTCCCTGGAGACTTTGTCTTTGGCAATTACAACATAGCAGAGAAAATCCTGAACACATGCGCCATACCTTTTCCAATTATGACTTATCCCTTTCTGCCTATTGTTAACCTCTTAGGCATAACTGTAAGTTTAAATTCAAAATTTTCTGGAAAAATTTTGTAAAATAAATCTTATCTTTTAGCTTCCTCATCTAGAAATTTTCAATCAGTGATCCTAACAGAATCTTCTTATATTATGAATTGATAAGCATTTAGGAGCAACTCAAATAATAGCTACGTGGTAAGAGAAATCATGTCTTTACACCTTTATTGTGTTTATCTTTAAAGTTACTTAAATGTGTCTAATGCTTTCCCTGCTTAAAATAAGAAATACTAACTCATATAGAAAAATGTAAGGAGAAAGCAAAGTCTTCTGCTTCATTTTGTTTGATAATATACTTCTTTCTTTATGTATGTGTGGTTCTCACCACTTAGATTACAAATTCAAGACAAAGAGAAATTTTAAATATTTATTGTACACATTTAAATTTACATCAGGGCCTACACGAGGACTCCAAGTAATGTTATTATTTTGGTGTGATGTCAGTATGGTGCCTATAGGGAGATATGCATAGGTCATAATTACTTTTCTATTTGGTTTGTGTTCAAATAGGATATTTGATGAGTAAACTTTGAGAGATGTTAAGAAAACCATTAAAGAAATAAAAAAATGAAGGCAGAAGTGTTTTAATTCCTGCCTTAAGTTTCTAGGCTACTTGAGAAAAATTTTTGACAAACACATTGGAAGATAAATGAAAAGTAAATAAAAATGGAGCTAAATCTGGAATTTTAATTATAAATGTGACCCACATTTCTCACTTGTTGGTCTAAAACATCTACATTTTTCTAATTGTACAAAGTTTTCTTGTAAATGTAAAATGCCACTGTATCCTCAGAGGGTTGGGAAAATGATCAGACAGAAACTTGTACGTATGTCACAGGTTACTATTTCAAACTTCTGGTGGCATTATTTAAGAACTAACATCCTTTTAAGAATGGACATTTTCAATGTTAATGGTTAAGTGCCAATAAATATACTGTAGTAGAAGGCCACATTCTCAAATAAGAGTAGTAAAATTTAATTAGTTTCATAATTTAGTTTTTCTATTGGATAAGCTTTTCTATGTTTTAAAAGCTAAGTTGATTGAATACTGATTAGTAATGCAGAATTTTTGTTTTAAGAGTGATACGAACAAAGACCACTTGTAAGTCATTAAATTTTAAGAAAATTTAGTAAACATAAGTAAATGTACGGCTATGTGAGCATACCACCAAGTAGAGTGATGAAATATTTGACTTCCAAATCCAACTTTCAAACTCTAAAATGTTTTAAATTAATTGGTAACAAATGCCAGAAAGACCTTTTTCACTAGCCAATTTCCATTTCTTAAGTTAAATTTTAACTAAAACCTCTTACAAATTTACAAAGGTTTGAAGTGCGCTTTAAAATAATCCATGTTTTTGAGAATTTTATCACATTAACTACTTGACTATAATGCCAACAACAGGCTTCCTACATTTTTATAATGGACAGTTAATATAGCGAAAGACACGTTGCAAAGAACAGGTAACCAAATGTCTGAGTAATGTTCAGGTTTGCACCATGTCCTCTGTGCTCCCACTGAATGTAGTTCACATGTCCATAATTTCCTTCCAAACCCCATGTTAAATTTTCATCCCCAGCGTTGGGCCAGTCAGGGGTGTTTACATCATGGGGCAGATTCTTCAGGAATGGCTCGGTGCCATCCTCAAGGTAGTGAGTTCTCACTCTTTGGTTCCCAGAAAAGCTAGTGGTTAAAAAGAGCCTGAACCTCCTAGCTCTCTGTCACTGTGTGATCTCTGCACACCTCAACTCCCCTTTACCGTCCATCTTGAGTGTTAGCAGCCTGAAACTTTCAACAGAAGCCTACTCTTATAGCGAGCAGAATCGTGAGCCATATTGACCATTTTCTATGCAAATTACCAACCTGGAGTACTCCTTTATAGCAACACAAATGGGCAAACACACTATATGATGTTGTGACTGTCTATTTACCCATCTCAACCGTCCACTAAGAGTACCTTAGTTATAACTATTGAGAGCACCTTCACAATAGAGATAGTACCCTAGTCAGTTGTGAATCCCTAGGGCTTAGCACAGGTATAGCCATAAAGTAAGACTTTAATAATAAATAAATGAAATAAGCTAAGGAAGTTCAACCACAGAGGCAACCAAACTCCTTTCAAGCTGCAGTTAATGGAGAGAATTATTTATGGGCTCATCAGATAACTACCAATAGTTGTCTAAAATATACAACATATTTGTAGGCAGTAGTGCTGAGAACATTAGTGAGGAAGATGATAAGATAGTATTTTAAAACCATCAACTATGGGGCTTCTAAATGGAAGTCCATTCACCCGCAAGCATCATATTAAATGGTATATTTCTTCTTGGCCCTCACGAGAGTTCAGAACCAGCACTGACATAGTTAATATTGATCTGGAAGGTTGTGATCTTGTCTACAAAGTTGCTATAATATGAAAAATACTGCAGTACAGAATGTCATGGATGGTTGAGCTATATTCATGAAATGTGGCCTTGGTCATTTAATTCAAATGTAAAATCAGTATTAAAAATATATGTTTAGCTACAAAAATATACAACCTAAGAGCACCACCTTAGTCTGTAGATAACAAGGAAGGGAATAGTTGAAGGTGTTTTTTGTACCAACTAGCATTAGGCCTTGGCTCTCTGGGACTTTCCAAAATTTTTTAGCTACCAGTGGATTAAATATAATCCACTTTAATATAATGTGGATTATATAAAGACAATGGCCCAAATGCTTACAATACAGCCTCATTAACCAAGATTCAATTACCATACTTCTTCAGCAGTTTAAAGTTCTGATCTCAGGCTCCACGTTCTACAATTCCTGTAGAATACTGTATCTATGTATAGTAATTTATAGCCATCAAATGTGTTTGATACACATTTGACATGATATTTAGACATGAGAAATAATACCAAAGATTTCCCTAAAATATATAAAGAAATATGCATCAAGTTATGATTCACACAAGCACATTTTGTTATTGTGATCATACCTCGTTCTCCTTTCTGACACTTCTTTCTTTGCACTATACACTTTCTTGTCTCAGTTGTGGGGGAACACAGGTTACCCTTTGCTGAAGGATGCTGTATTATTTCTCGGACCCGTGTTTCAGTCCCTCTTTTGAAGCCACACGTTTTTCCTTTCTTGGTGCATGGACTCCAGGGACTCCATTCACTGGCCTCACAGTGCACTGAAACAGAACAGCAGAAAGTGCTTTCAGTTGGCTGTCAATCACTTTCATCGCTGTTAAGGGAAAAGAAAGGTTTGTTGTTTTTATTAGTACTTGCCCAGATTCTGAGCAGAAATCTAGCAGATAAAAGGTGCGTGAGATGATTTAAATATAAGATAAAGAAAATGAGAAAGGTAGGAATGAAATATTTTCATTTTTAGTATTCATATTATTTTTTGCATTAGATTTCCTTTTTTTCTATAAATTTGATTAACTCAGGCACTAATATAATTACTCACAATTGATATTTTTAAATATTTTCTAGAGTACCTCTGCAAGTATTGATTGATCCTGACCAGAACATGATAGAATTGTTATTATGTATTAGAGAATTGGTTTTCAGCCTTTGGCATGCATCAGAATCACCTGGAGGACTTCCTGAAACAAGAGATGCTGGGTCTCCCTCCTAGGGTTTATGATTCAGTTGCCTGGGGTGGGGCTGTGAATTTGCCTTTCTAACAAATAGGTGATGCTTATTTGCAGGTACTGGGTTCATCTTTGAGAACCTCTTTGCTAGAGAGTTGTTGAGTAGAAAACAAATCGAGGGCTTTGGCCTACAATTCATTGCCTTTTCTACTTCATGTGCTTAAATCCCTTGGGCACTTAAATATTGTCATTTATTACTGGGCATGGTTCAAGTATAACAACATCTGTTCTAGGTGAAGTTTGAATCCATTTCATCAGATAACTGATTCTAAAATTAACTTGATTGAGCAATTCCTAAGAACTGATGTACTTTTTCTGAAGCTTTTATAAATTTCTATCCTCTCCTTGTATGTGTTAGTCTCTTCAATTACCATGTTCTCAGGTCTTATAACAGATTTTTGCCCTTCTAATAAATAGAAACATCTGAAAGGTGCTAGTCTTATATTTGTGTCCATAAAATTTCTTAACATATCCCTGAAACAGCTGGCATCAATAGCTTTTTCAGATGATGTAAGAATCTCTTTCCACAGAAACAAGTTTCTGATAACCTCTTTTGCTGCTTTCTGGTTACTAAACTCTCATTTTAGAGCATAATATTCTCATCACAACATGGAGAAATATAAACTAAATGCTTTGGAAATTTAAATCCATTTGTCACTCATTTTTCACAGGTTTTTTCAGTCACTTTCATTTTACTTGAATGCAACCAGAGTTAAATGGGCTAGCCATTAGTTAAAGTGAATTTAAGTTTCTGTGAAATTAAATAAGCTTTATTGAACCATTTCAAAACAGTTTCATGCTCAGTAATACCCAATATAACTTTGATTAAAGAATAGAACAAATAAGTCATAATGCTATACTCTCTTGCCAATTATGGGCCTTATTTCCCAGAATCCCATGCTATTAACCATGAAAAAGTATTGAATCTTCAGCACATATAAATAAAAACACCTTCAAGAGATCAAATGGGAAAAGGACAATAAGTTTGCAAGCTGTCACTTGCTTCAGTATTTATTTAATACCAGAATTAAGAGAGCTAAATTAGGAAAAAATATCTTATGTGGAAGTGACCAGAAATTTGGTGACTTTCACTTTCTTTAACAGCAAGTCTAGGCAAATATATACTTAGACTTCAGAAAAACAGATTTAAAAAGTAACAGCATAGACAATGGTTAGCTGTATTTAGAAGATGGATTGTTGGAGGGTGTCTGTGGCTCAAAGGATTAGGGCACCGGCCCCATATGCTGGAGGTGTCAGGTTCAAACCCAGCCCCTGCCAAAAACTGCAAAAAAAAAAAAAAAGAAGATGAATTGTTCTAAAAATGAAATTCCGAGGACAGTCTTAGATAATTCCACTGGAAGAGGGAACATACTCAAAACTAACGAGTTCAGATCAGTGGGTTGCGACCCCTTTGTAACAATGAAAATACATCCTGCATATTAGATATTTGATTATGATTCATAGCAGTAGCAAAATTATAGTTATGAAGTAGCAACGAATATAATTTTATGGTTGGAGGTCACTACAACATGTGGAATTGTACTTTTTTTTTTTTTTTATTGTTGGGGATTCATTAAGGGTACAAGAAACCAGGTTACACTGACTGCATTTGTTAGGTAAAGTTCCTTTTACAATTGTGTCTTACCCCTTTTGGGTGTGTCATACACTAAGACCCCACCCCGCTCCCTCCTTCCTTCTCTCTGTTCTTTCTTTACCCACCCCTCCCTCCTCGTTTCTCTCTCTGCTCTCCCCTTTCCCACCCCCACCATGTCATTAATTGTCATTGATTGTCCTCATATCAAAATTGAGTACATAGGATTCATGCTTCTCCATTCTTGTGATGATTTACTAAGAATAACGTCTTCCACTTCCATCCAGGTAATACAAAGGCTGTAAAGGCTTCATTTTTTAAATGGCTGAATAGTATTCCATGGTGTACATATACCACAGTTTGTTAATTCGTTCCTGGGTTGGTGGGCATTTAGGCTGTTTCCACATTTTGGCGATTGTAAATTGAGCTGTGATAAACAGTCTAGTGCAAGGGCCTTTATGATAAAAGGATTTTTTTCCTTTTGGGTAGATGCCCAGTAATGGGATTGCAGGATCAAATGGGAAGTCTAGCTTGAATTCTTTGAGGGTTCTCCATACATCCTTCCAAAAACATTGTATTAGTTTGCAATCCCACCAGCAGTGTAAAAGTGTTCCCTTCTCTCCACATCCATGCCAGCATCTGCAGTTTTGAGATTTTTTAATGTGGGCCATTCTTGCTGGGGTTAGATGGTATCACAGGGTAGTTTTGATTTACATTTCTCTAATAATTAGGGATGATGACCATTTTTTCATATGTTTGTTAGCCATTCGTCTGTCTTCTTTAGAGAAGGTTCTATTCATGTCTCTTGCCCATTGATATATGGGATTGTTGGTTTTTTTTCATGTGGATGAATTTGAGTTCTCTATAGATCTTAGTTATCAAGTTTTTGTCTGATTCAAAACATGCAAATATCCTTTCCCATTGTGTAGATTGTCTATTTGCTTTGGTTGTTGTCTCCTTAGCAGTACAGAAGCTTTTCAGTTTAATTAAGTCCCATTTGTTTATTTTTGTTGTTGTTGCAATTGCCATGGCAATTATCTTCTTCATGAAGTCTTTACCCAGGCCAATATCTTTCAGTGTTTTTCCTATGCTTTCATTGAGGATTTTTATTGTTTCATGCCTTAAATTTAAGTCCTTTATCCATCTTGAATCAACTTTTGTGAGTGGAGAAAGGTGTGGGCCCAGTTTCAGTCTTTTACATGTGGATATTCAGTTCTCCCAGCACTCTTTATTGAATAGGGAGTCTTTTCTCCAGTGTATGTTCTTGTTTGGTTTATCAAAAATTAGGTGGTTGTAAGATGTTAGTTTCATTTCCTGGCTTTCTATTTGATTCCAAATGTCTATGTCTCTATTTTTGTGCCAGTAGCATGCTGTCTCAACCACTATGGCTTTGTAGTACAGCCTAAAATCTGGTATGCTGATGCCCCTGGCTTTGTTTTTATTACTAAGAACTGCCTTAGCTATATGGGTTTTTTTATGCTTCCATACAAAATGAAAAATCATTTTTTTCCAAGTCTTGAAAGTACAATGTTGGTCTTTTAATCGGGATGGCATTGAATTGGTAAATTGCTCTGGAAAGTATAGACATTTTAACAATGTTGATTCTTCCCAGCCAGGAGCATGGTATGTTCTTCCATTTGTTAATATCCTCTGCTATTTCCTTTCTTAGTGTTTCATAATTTTATTTATAGAGGTCCTCCACCTCTTTTGTTAGGTATATTCCTAGGTATTTCATTTTATTTGAAGCTATGGTGAAGGGAGTTGTGTCCTTAATTAGTCTCTCATCTTGGCTGTTATTGGCGTATACAAAAGCTACTGACTTGTGGACATTGATTTTATATCCTGAGACATTACTGTATTTTTTGATGACTTCTAGGAGTCTTGTGGTTGAGTCTTTGGGGTTCACTAAGTATAAGATCATATCATCAGCAAAGAGGGAGAGTTTGACGTCCTCTGTTCCTATTTGGATGCCCTTTATTTCCTTGTCTTGCCTAATTGTATTGGCTAGAACTTCCAGCACTATGTTGAATAGTAATAGTGACAGAGGAAAACCTTGTCTGGTTCCAGTTCTAAGAGGAAAAGCTTTCAGCTTTACACCATTTAGTAAAATATTAGCTATGGATTTGTCATAGATAGTATCAATCAGTTTAAGAAACATGCCACCTATGCCTATACTCCTCAGTGTTCTAATTAGAAAAGGATGCTGAATTTTATCGAATGCTTTTTCTGCCTCTATTGAGAGGATCATATGGTCCTTGTTTTTGCTTCTGCTGATACGGTGAATAATGTTTATGGACTTGTGTGTGTTAAACCAGCCTTGCATCCCTGGGATGAAACCTACTTGATCATGGTGTATGACTTTTTTAATGATAAGCTGTAATCTATTGGCTAGGATTTTGTTGAGAATTTTTGCATCTATATTCATTAGTGAAATTGGTCTGAAATTCTCCTTTTTAGTTGAGTTTTTTCCTGGGTTTCATATCAGGGTGATGTTTGCTTCATAGAATGTGTTGGGGAAGATTCCTTCCACCTCAATTTTTTTGGAATAATTTCTGCAGTATAGGAATAAGCTTTTTTTGAAGGTTTCATAGAATTCTGGTGTGAAGTCATCTAGACCAGGGCATTTTTTTTGTTGGAAGATTTTTTTTATTGTTTCTTTGATCTCAGTGCTTGAAATTGGTGTGTTCAAGAGCTCTTTTTCTTCTTGGCTAAGTCTAGGGAGAGGTTGTGATTCCAAATATTGATCCATTTCCTTCACATTGTCAAGTTTCTGGGCATAGAGTTTCTGGTAGTATTCTCTGTGGCATCAGTTGTTATTTCTCCTTCATCATTTCTGATTGAGGTTACTAGAGATTTTCCTTTCCTATTTCTAGTTAGTTTAGCCAAAGGTTTATCTATTTTATTTATTTTTTCAAAAAACCAACTCCTTGTTTCATTAATTTTCTAAATATTCTTTTTCTTTCAATTTCATTGGTCTCTGATTTAATTTTGGATATTTCTTTTCTTCTGCTGGGTTTTGGCTTAGATTGTTCTTCTTTTCCCAATTCCATAAGATGGCTTGTGAGTTTGTTGATGCACTCTCTTTCTGTTTTTCAAATGTAGGCATCTAAAGCGATATTTTTTCCTCTCAGAACTGCTTTTGCAGTATCCCACAAGTTTTGGTAGCTTGTGTCTTCATTGTTGTTATGCTCAAGGAAGTTAATGATTTCATGTTTGATTTCTTCCTGCACTCACTGTCATTAAACAGAAGGTTGTTTAATTTCCATGCCTTTGTGTGGGGTTGAACGTTTTTGTTGGCATTGTGTTCCACCTTTAGTGCCTTGTGGTCTGAGAAGATACAAGGTAAAAATTCAATTCCTGTAATTCTATTGAGGTTTGTTTTATGTCCTAGGATATGATCAATTTTGGAGAATGTTCCATGGGGCAATGAGAAGAATGTATATTCTTTATCTTAGGGATGGAGAGTTCTATATGTGTCTATCAAGCACAGTTGTTCTAG